>JZKD02S1673196.1:317226-327699 GCA_000966675.3 Picea glauca | reverse complement strand
TTGATGAGTTGGCACATACATGAGGTGTATAGTTGATGATGTTGGTACATATTGATGAGTCATAGTTGATGAGTAGTTGACACATGATTGGTACATACTTGGTACGTGGTTGGATCCACTTGTTTATGGTATAGGTTGATTACAGGTTATTTGGTACAGTTTGGTACATGATTGATGCATTTGTTTATGGTATAGGTTGATTACAGGTTGAGGTACAAGTTGATGTATGGTTCAGATTTATCGGTACAGGTTTACAGTGGTATATATCACAGTCACAGGTTGACAGTGGTTCCATCATTCTACTTCTACTTCAGGGTGGTATGATGGGGCAAGGATAGGTGGTTGTAGCCACCTTCCGGTTGTAGTCGGAGAACATAGGGGGTTGTAGCCTCCTTCTGGTTGTAGCCAGAGAATTTGGGAGTTGAAGCTTCCCTCATGTTGTAGCCTGAGGAACTAGTGGGTTGGAGTCTCCTTCCAGTTGCAGTTGGAAAACAAAGGAAGTTGGTGCTTCCAATGAATGTAATTCTTCAAGACATATAAGTAAAAGCATTCTGTGGTTTTCTCCCTATTTGGGTTTCCACGTAAAACACTGGTGTAGTGTGTATGTGTATGTTTGTTCATTTGTTCATTACTTATTTACTCGACAGTTATTGGATGATAATGCTTCATTGATATAACACTTGGATTATATGGTTAAAAAGGATCAAATTGTTGTATTACTGATTCACCCCCCCTCTCAATAATACAACAGGGTCTTCTTTATGGAGTGATTCTTTTAAATTCATTCTTATCTTTCTGAAGTGAAAAACTAGTATTTTCTCATCATGATTTCCTTCCCTTTAGTTGTCTTCACTATGATTGGAACTTTTAAGAACATTTTCATAGATTTTATATTTTTCTTCGATTTTCTTTTCTGATGATTTAGAGCTTGCATCCTTTTCAAGGGTCTTTTGATTGTATTCATAACCAATACCTCTCTTAATAGATAGTTACCTTTGAAAACTGAGGATATTATCTATAATTGTAGTACTTTTTTCAAACTTCAAGCTTATATTCAAATGATTCATTGTTTTCTCTAGTTCCTTTCTTAAGGAAACGATTTCAACCTTTAGCTTCTCACAATTTTCTTTCTTCATTGTTCACCATTTCTTTTATCCTCTTTTCCACTTCTAATTGAGTCTTCAAGATGAAAATTGTCTTCTCTATTTCTTCAATATCATGTACCTCCTCTTCATACTTTTGCAATTCATTTTTTTTTCTTTTTGTTACCACTCAAAATATACTAGTTCAATCCACTCGATCGACGATGCCTCTTACATTTTATGATTGGATTTCTAATCTTCCCCCTATGTCGTCTTGGGAGAAATCTCGGTTCGAGGTGGGCATTTCTTCTCTTGATTTCACTGATTCCCCTTACCTGACATTGACAACTTCGCCTCCTCACAGTAAGCAAATCAAAATTGACAAAAATTTTATGAAAAGAGATGTTAAATCAAGGCTTCTCCACCTGGAAGTGGAGATGACATTCTACAGGTGCGCAGGAACAAGTTTTCCCGTTGGGATTATCTACAGTTTGGGAAGTATACCTCTCACGGTTTGGGATCATTGTCACTACAAGCTCTTTTGCTTCTTAGCAATTCTCATCGAATACACATTTCAAGACACATATAAAATGTGTGGGGTACCTATAGTGGATTTCCTCTCCCATTCAGATGCTCTACAGGTTACAGATCTTTTCATCTCTGCATTTCTAGCTGCATGCAACGCCGCCCACAGAAATAAAAATATGGATAGAATGTTACATTTTTTCAAACATGAGCTGGACAGAGCCATTATGAGAAGCAAACTCGATTTTACCAGAGCCATGGGCGACGATGGCATAGACGAGTTCATGCTGATGGTGGGATCCACTTTTACACAAGACTACTATAATGGAAGCCCTGATGATCAGACACAGGAGGTTATGAATCCATTTTCATTCTCAAGGAGCAATAATTATGATCCTGGTTCTTGGATGATAAGATCCTACACTCTCGTTCTTCTCATGGATTTTATCACACTATGCCTTAACCCGAAGCAATCTGCAGACCATTTTTCAGCTCCGTTACACCGTTGAAATATTTCTAGATTGGATACAAGTGCAGGTCCACATCCCTAATGTGCAGTTCGACATTATTCCATTATCATCTAATCATAGTCGAAGAGATCTATGATTTTAACTCATAGGTTTGGTCGTGGTGAGGTCAACTTCCAAATCTAGTTTAAAGTGTAAGGGCATATGAGCAATGTGTCCTGTGCGATCTTCAATGCACGCCAATACATTACCGTTTCCAATCCAGAAGTATAGGGGTGAATTGTTTGAGTTTGTGCAAACCACGGGACAACATTTTGGGCACCCTATACGCAGAGATCTGAGTCAAATAACCATTTTCCATATCAGTGTAAAGCTTTGCATTAGACTGATATTCATTGTGTACCTATCTATTTAACAGTTATTCATTCAGGTCTTAGGTTTTCAAGGATACTCAAGAATTCGTTTGTTGCATTGTGGAGATGATTTACAAAGTAGATGATGATCATGAATTTTTTCTTAAGGTAGTTTCGATTGGGAATTCTGGTATGGGTAAGTCCAGTCTGCTCTCCAGATTCACTAGAAATAAATCCAGTTTGGAAACAAAATCTACCGTTCTTGCAGATTTTGCAATGAGGAGCATATATTTCTACCTTTTCTTATTTTGACAACAATGGAAGCACACAAATTACTCTGGATGAGCTTCAACGAATCTACCAAGAATTTGGTATTGTTGAGCTTGAGGAAATGATCAAAGAAGATTGATCAAGATAATGATAGGAATACCCATATTCCCTAGAAAGAAGATCCTTCTTGCGCTACTATCAAATTCCGGACATAGATATCAACAATTGTGTATTTGGATTTCCTTTTCATTGCAGGTCACCTGAGATTTAAACATCAAATGTCGACAACACTTTATTATATAGCTATTGAAGAATCTAACACTCTATGCAGGATCATTGCTACTCTGCATAATTTATTCTCAAAGATAAAATAGAACTTTCACCAGATTAGAAGGCGAAATTATAACCAATTAGTTGTTGAAAGGCAGAGCTTTCACTAGCTAACTAGAAAATCTTAAGGCGAAATAGCTGGTGAAACCTGAGACTGACCAGCAAAGGTGTATTTTTTCATAGATCAAAGTTTTTCTCAACCGAATCTCTTGAAAATGCTTTCCAAAGATACATATTGAATTATAGTGTCAAATTTAAGATCCACTTTTGATGCAAAGGAGTTTGAGGAGAATTTCAAGTTGATTTGACACTTATTTTGGGGGCAATAAATCAAGGTTTTTTCTAAACTTGGAAAATTCGAATTTATCTTCATCAAAGGATATCAAACAGCCTTGGAAGGCTTATCTGCATAGCACAGAGGTTCTACATGATCTGAATACCATGAAATGAGGAGTTGACCTCATTTTGAGGTTCACTTTCTCTCTTTTTGTAAAACTGTTTCGACTTTCTATCTTTAGCATATTTGATCCATTCTTCTAGGATATGAACTTTTATGGTAAAGATATAAAGTTAAATATATGAGGTGAACTGGGGGGTTCAATCCTGGATACTTTTTGTCTATTTACTTTGACTCTTTTATGTTATACGAATCACAATCCTCTTTTGTTACCAATGTCAGTATTGTTCATATGTTCACAACTCTGTAATTTGATTCAATTCAGCTTAGCTATCGAGGACTGCCATCTTCTTGTGTAGCTCATGAATGTGAATTTAATGATTCTCTGCTATCTTGTATGACCCTACATGCATATGTACCTGGTTATCTTGAATAGTATTCTTCACACCTTATTTCATTACTGTAACTGATATTTGGTCTCTAAAAGCACTGGTTTATTTAGATGCATAAAAAGTTGTCATTTTATAAAGCCTTCCCAGTTATCCCATTGTTCCAAACACTTTGATTACCAAATTTCTTAATTTACCAAGCATTCTTAGCCTACAACCCTAAGGAGTTTCTTGGAGTGATAACAAATTGGCACCATTGTCGGGGAGAGGAGATTGAAGCTCATCTTCCCTAGGAGATGCCATTAGATCTACTCCTTGATGATAGACAAGGATTAGACATTACATTGGTTGTAATCATCTATTTGGTGACTCCATGAAGGAAGAATTCAATGGCGACTCCATGAAGGATGGATCTGTTGGCAACTCCATTGGTATATAAATGAATCAGATCTTAGCATAGAGGTATGTGTTCTGCAATTTCTCAAGTATTTCTGGTTACCCTAATCCAATGCCTAGTAGAGATGAATGGGAAAATAGTCTTCCCAAATTTCAAGGAGAAGAATGGGAAGTGTCAGCTGAACATTTGTTGGACTTTCATGATTACATGCATCGGTTGCAAGTTGTGCATGAAGATGTTCAGATCTGACTCTTCTATTTTTCATTAGAGGGAATTGCTCGTGATTGGTACTAGTCTCTGCCTTATGCCAGTATCAACTCTTTGGCAGATTTTCATGCTTCTTTTCATGTCTTTTGTAAAGGCATATTTTTAGATGAATTTCTATTTCATGAGTTTTATCATGAGTTCAAATTACTGTATAAAAATCCCAACATTCGTGAAGACTTTGTTGCAGCAGAGGATACTCTTCATTGTGATCAGGAGATTGTTGATCCACATTTTGATAACCATGATGATTCTTGTTGTTCTTGAGTTTATGTTTTAAGGCTATAAAACATACCGTCAAGGCATCCGAAAAATATTTTTATGATAATATTTTAAAATAAAGAAACAAAGAAAGACTAGATCAGATTCAGTTTCTCAACTGTCTCTTTCTTGCTTCCCGTTGCTCTTGGATGCTAATGTCACGTTCAATAGCAGCCCACGATCTTTCTAACTCAGCCCTATTGGTTGATGTTTGTAGAATAGTGTTAAATAAGTTTAGGGCAATGTTGGTTTGATCATGAAGACCAGGTTCTACGTTAGGTTGTTTGCCGTTAGGAACTGTCATGGGTGATAGGGTTTTAAAGGTTTGTAAATGGGTTTTTTATCAATTGGTTACTTCATATTTTCAGAGTTGATATTAATGAAACAACTTTAAAATCTAAAACAGTAATGTAAAAACACAATCAAGGTCGTTTACTGGTTTTGTAACAATTTTGAAATTGTAAACAATGGAACACAATATAGAGAAATATAAGGCTTTTATCTATAAAGAATCTTATATTTCAATTAACAATGATGAAAGAAAACAAGATTTCTAACAGAATCAAATATTAAGCAACATAAGGTTTACAGTTCTTAAAATTACTAAAGTAATTTCAGAGGAAAGACTGTAAAGCATTCAACATCCAAACCAATCTGAAACAATAAACAACAATGTATATAACTTCAAATTGACTTACTTGTTAGAAACACACATTAAGAGGAATATTTAACAAAGCATGATAAACAGGGGAAGAAACATAGCCACAGAATTGCAGGATCCAAAATCTTGTTTGCGGTTTATATTTCGATGAACTTCAAAGCTGATATTACAAAAATTGGCCTTCTCCAAAAATTTTGAAGCCCTCTTTCAGCCTTTTGAGACTATATTTATACCTTTCTATCAAAGTTTTTCGTTGGTAACTAACCAACTTCCTAATATTACGGTTACATAAACTAATGTCAACTGTTTACAATTTATTTCAAAATTATAAAAATAAAAATATTTACAAAGTTTTAAATTTGCGTTGAAGAACTTTATTTATCTGCTTCAACGCATTGAACATATTTCCCCAAAAATTTTACCAAGACCTTAGGGGCCTCAGGTACTTCATTTGCTTCAAAAGACAAAAAAACTTCTTTGTAGGCCTGGCAACTGGCTTTCTATTGTTTTCTCTGTGGATTAAACCTTTTCCAACTTTGAACTTGAAGCTATCATCCACTTATCTATTTCTGCAATGTTGACCATTTTAATATTTGAGATTTCTTCTTTCTTTTCTTCGAGTTCTTCTTTTGATTTCAGCTGATACTTGGTAATGTTGACTTCACCTAATAACTCAGAAAAACCATCTGTCCCGATATTTACTGAATCTTTTTCGATAAGATTGAAGATCCTTTGACAATCTTCATTTATTTCTCTTGTAATTTTTTTATATTCTGCCAATTTTGTTTCCCAAACTTTTATCATTATATCTCCTTTTAACTGCTCCGAAATGGATAATTTCTGTGTTTTTCTAGTTTCTTCTTTTTGTAAAGAAGTTATTACCTTTTGAAAAGAATTCCTTGCTACTTTAGCTTCTCTTTCTTTCTGAGCTGCCTTTTCCATAGATCTATTTGACTCATGAAAATAGTTCTAGATGATTTCCAGATTACAGAATATTTTTTGTTGTCCTTCTTCAATGTTTGCATATATCTCTGATGCTTGCGTTCAAAAATGTTCAATCTCAATTAATTGATTAGTAATTGAAATAATCTTATCTTGCAAACATTTATTTTCATCGCCCAGCTTTTGAACTTGTTCTTGAGTAACCTGTATCATGTGTTTTGCTTCATCCAAGTTTTCATTCAACTTTTGGATTTCTTGTATATCTTTGAGTCTAGCTTGTTCTAGACCCTTTTGTATCCCCCAGCCAATAATTCTTTCATTTTCTTTTAATCTGTCCTACAACTGCATTATTTCTTTATCCTTTTTCTCTAGCATAGTTGTTAGATTCCCTACAGAATACATGTTCGTTGATGCTATAGCTCCCATGGTTCCTGCTAACTCTGTAGTGAATTCTCCTTCATCGTCTATTTCTTTGAAAATATGCAAACCCCACCTGTGCATCAGGTGACAAGGTTTCCACTCTACTCTGCACTTTCTCATAAGATTTAACATTTTTGAAAACATCATCATAAACTGAAAATCCATGTTCATATGCTTTTAAATTACATTGTGTGAAATCTCGACTGATTATTTGGTAAGGGTCATGTTTCCTATGCTCTATACTTGCTAATTTCACTTCGTCCATCAACTCGGCTTCTGCCTTAGAATGGTCTATGTTTAATAAAACGAATTTTCCTATATAAACAGGAAAAGATGGCCATGTTTTTTTTCTGCTGAGCTTTTAATTCTAACCCAATACCACCATTGACTAGCTGATAAGCCACTTCTCTGCATATCAACCTGTTTAGTAAAATTTTTGGGAGTGCGTGTGGCGGAATAGAACAACCATAAACCCTGACATAGGAAACATTTTCCTCAATGAACCAGTCAGCAACTAACTTGAGGTTTTCTATGATGGTATTATAAATGCGAGGAGGTTCGCATCCAAAGAACATTTTGTGCAGAGGGATAATTACATAATGACAAACCTCATAAAAAACATTTTTTGCATTTTCTTCTCAGAGAGCTGAGTGGTACTTATGAACAGGCTCTGGGCAAGAAACATTCCAACTCCAATTCATTAGTGGGAAAGGAGTCATAAAACAAATGGCATCCATGATATAATATGACATATAAAAAGACACTGGTTTCCCTTTTGACCTAGCTGCTTTGTAATTCACAACCTCTGAAGTGATGTTATCTGACAAAATTTTGTGCCAATTAAAACTGCATCCCTCTGAAACTTCTTCTAAGAAAGGTGTCCAATCTACATGAAAATGACAAGGATCCTTTCTCCCAAAATGTCTACATAACATCATTGCTACATAAACCATATATTCGTTTAAGGCAGATGTGACATAAATCCCATGTAAATCGGCCCTAAACTTGTTTTCATCTCTGGCCCATCCTCTTATCATGTCAGGGTATGTTTGGCCACCTTCAATGCACTCTTTTCTTTGAAATGCAGCTACAAACTCAGAATTAAAAGTGTGTCTATAATTGGTGGAGAGATTATACATTACTTGAATATGTTCAGGCCTAAATGAGCCAATGACATCTCCTTGCTCGTTCAGAATACTTCTGGTTGGGACATCTACTTTATCTAGAGCCCAGGCGATCATGTCGGTATATGGCACAAGTCTCAGACGTGAAGCAACCTTATGAAGCTCAGTCTCGGCAATATCTCGGAGGTGATTTTATGAATCAGTGGATGCATATTTAAGCTCATCCTCCAGTTTTTCAGAAATTCCATGCCATGATTTAACAGAGTGTACTATGGATGCAGTAGTATCGAAGATAATATCACCTTCTGGTTGATCTTCATTTTTCTTCGAAGCCTTTTTGGGTGCCATAGATCTGTGTTTAAATTGAAAACATGTAACAGAGAGTAATTTAGCTTTGAAATGATAATATAGACATTTCAAAAATTTACTTCGAATATATCATAAAAACATTGAAAAATTGTACCTTTGTTATGAAGTTAAGGATCTTAAATGCAAAAGATATTTCCAAAGATATGCATTTAATGTTTGTACTTATGATATCTCGGTGTTTTCAAAAATAATAGAAACTTTCTAAATTGGAGAATGACGCATTAGAGAAATTCGAAGAAAATTTAACTTTAAGTCGTGTTTAGAAGGATGATTAATTAGCGTTGATCTTGAATTAAATTTGAAAATCTGCTTTTCGGAGTTTCGACATTTTTTATGTCAAGGAAACATGTCGTCGAAGAACCCTGATTGCCGAAATCACGATGTCTAATTTTAAATTAAAACGTTTTTATTATCTTAATTAATCAAGTTTAGAGCTTTTCGGGATTTTGTTAATCGGAAGATCGGGGATTGGGATTTCAGGAAATATGATGACATGAAACATGCTTCTCACAAAACCGCGAATCCCGATATCGCGATGTAATTAATTAACACTTAATCATTTTTAGCGGTAACTAAATCAATTCAAAACTTTAATTAAGGATTAACTGTATCGTGAAATCGGGAAATCGGGAAATACAATGACAAGATTATTTGATTTCACAAAACCACGAATTCCGATTTCGCGATGTGATTAGCTTAATGTTTAAACCCTATTTAATTATGAATTAAGTAAATTACGTTTTAATTGAGTTTTAAAGTATCGAGAAATCGAGAATCGGGATTTCGCAATTCAATTTACATTAAACATTTGTTTATGCAAAACTCTGAATCCCGATATTCCGATTTAAATTAAAATTCCTTAAATTTTAAATTACTGCCCGTTTAAAAGATCGTTTGAAAAAGTGTTGGAAAACTTATGTTCATTTAGATTTTTCCATTCTTTGTCCAAAAATAAACCATAAAAGGCATCGCAAATTCATCGGTGATAAAAATTTTGCTTTAGGAAATTTGAAAAATACTCAAATACTCAAAAATATAAATCTTTTATCCTTAAGAATAAAAAAATCAAGATCTGTTTCAACATAGGCTCCAACTGGGGACCTCGTCTCCCTGCGGGACGAGGAGAACATATAGATTCAATGCCTTCATTGGGTAATTGGGTCAAGGGTTTATCTCTGATAAACTGATCAAGGAGTAGGAAAAGAGAATACATAAAGTCTTTGAAAACCTTTTCAAAACTTCTCACTTATTTGAAATTCAGTTATAGTCTTCTTCAAAATTCTCTTTCTCATTCCAAAATTGAGTTAGTATTGAGATGATTAGAACAATATTTAGAAACTCAACAGATTATTGAACATTTCAGCTCGCACCAATCGAAATAAATTTATAATTTTAAAACTGGGAAGCTCTATTTTGACTTAAGGTGAATATCCAGTTTTTTAAAAATTGATAACTAGAATAGAGTTATAGATAAGTATGACAACCTTACAGATACCTCAGATATTGCTTCACTGCCAGTAGGCCTGTTCAGTACCCCAGTGAAGTTATCTGTCCCTTTTTACTTAATTTCCTTTCACCGCTTCGAGTGCTAATTTTATGTTTAGACATTGTTTCACTGCCAGCAAGCCTGTTCAGTACCCCGGTGAAGTTATCTATTTTTTATTTTTTAGACGAGGGCAATCATTTAAACGAATTTCCTTTCATCGTCTATTGGACTAGATGGGGGAAATCAATTATGAATTTCCTTTCACCATCTATCTTATAGTTAGCTTATACTTACGAAGCGGGGGCAAACAGTGATATTTAATATATCAGGGGTGGTAATCTGTGTAAAATTTATAATAGAGATTTGTCAACTTGTTTTGGTTATTCTAGACCAATTTTTCTCAACCTTCAAAACCCCTTAGTCTATAGAGAAAAAGGGAAAAATATTTTCAAGGGATCTTCTTTTGAGAAAGCTTAAAAGTTCAGACAAACTGTCAAGAAACTTAAGATATTTAGAGTTAATCTCAAACCTAACCATTTTTAGTCAGAGAGAAAAATCATGAAAACTAACCTAATTGAATTCAATCATTTGATTATTTTCCAAGTTGATACAAAATCTTTTCAACTCTGATACAAAGTTCTGAAATATAAAAGATAACACAGAGTGTATTAAAGGAGACTTTTCAACAATCTAAAACCAGAATACCTCAGATATAATTTCAAAAATAAATGTGGTT
>JZKD02S1673196.1:258952-301544 GCA_000966675.3 Picea glauca | reverse complement strand
TGGGCCTTATTTAATAATATAGTGGACCTAGTCCACCTTACATTGAATGACCTCCACTATTATCACTATGGGCCCTCTGGCCCCCCCCACTACCTCTCTAGCTACCTTACATTTCCATCCCAGTTGGAGCCGGATGTTAGCGCTCAAAATGTATTGGTTCAATCCACTCGATCGACGATGCCTCCTACATTTTACAATTGGATTTCTAATATTCCCCCTACGTCGTCTTGGGAGAAATCTCGGTTCGAGTTGGACATTTCTTCTCTCGATTTCACCAATTCCCCTTACCTGGCATTGACAAGTTCACCTCCTCACAGTAAGAAAATCAAAATTGACAGAATTTTTATGAAAAGAGATGTTAAATCAGGGCTTTTCCACCTGGAAGTGGAGATGACATTCTATGGGTGAATAGGAACAATTTTTCCCATTTGGCTTATCTACAGTTTGGGAAGTATACCTCTCACAGTTTGGGATCATTGCCACTACAAGCTCTTTCGCTTCTTAGCAATTCTCATCGAATACACATTTCAAGACACATATAAAATGTGTGGGGTACCTATAGTGGATTTCCTCGCCCATTCAAATGCTCCACAGGTTACAGATCTTTTCAGCTCTGCGTTTCTAGCTGCATGCAACGTCGCCCACAGAAACAAAAATCTGGATAGAATGTTACAGTTTCCCAAACATGAGATGGACAGAGCCATTATGAGAAGCAAACTTGATTTTACCAGAGCCATGGGCAACGATGGCATAGACGATTTTATGCTAATGGTGGGATCCACTTTTACACAAGACTACTATAATGGAAGCCCTGATGATCAGACATAGGAGGTTATGAATCCATTTTCATTCTCAAGGAGCAATATTTTTTATCCCGATGTTTGGATGATAAGAGCCTACACTCTCGTTCTTCTCATGGATTTTATCACACGTAACAAGGAATCCTGTGAACAGACAAAGGACGAGTGTCTTCACTATGCCTTAACCTGAAATAATCTGCAGACTGTTTTTTAGCTCCGTTACACCATTGAAATATTTCCAGATTGGATACAAGTGCAGGTCTGCATCCCTAATGTGTAGTTCGACATTATTCCATTATCATCTAATCATAGTCGAAGAGATCTGTGATTTTAACTCATAGGTTTGGTCGCAGTGACGTCAACTGCCAGATCTAGTTTAAAGTGTAAGGGAATATGAGCAATGCATCTTGTGTGATATTCAATGCACGCCAAGACATTATCGTTTCCAATCCAGAAGTATAGGGGTGATTTTTTTGGGTTTGTGCCAACCACGGGACAACATTTTGGGCACCCTATACGCAGAGACCTGAGTCAAATAACCATTTTCCATATCAGTGTAAAGATTTGCATCAGACTGATATTCATTGTGTACCTATCTATTTAACAGTTATTCATTCAGGTCTTAGGCTTTCAAGGATACTCAAGAATTCGTTTGTTGCTTTGTGGAGATGATTTACAAAGTAGATGATGATCGTGACTTTTTGCTTAAGGTAGTTTTGATTGGGAATTCTGGTATGGGTAAGTCCAGTCTGCTCTCCAGATTCACTAGAAATAAATCCAGTTTGGAAACCAAATCTACCATTGTTGCAAAGTTTGCAATGAGGAGCATCTCTTTCTACCTTTTCTTATTTTGACAACGATGGAAGCGCACAAATTACTCTGGATGAGATTCAACGAATCTGCCAGGAATTTGGTATTGTTGAGCTTGAGGAAATGATCAAAGAAGATTGATCAAGATAATGATAGGAATACCCATATTCCCTAGCAAGAAGATCCTTCTTGCGCTGCTATCAAATTCTGGCCATAGATATCAGCAATCGTGTATTTGGATTTCCTTTTCATTGCAGGTCACCTGAGGTTTAAACATCAAATGTCGACAACACTTTATTATACAGCTGTTGAAGAATCTAACACTCTATGCAGGATCATTGCTACTCTGCATAATTTATTCTCAAAGATAAAACAGAACTTTCACCAGCTTAGAAGGCGAAATTATAACCAATTAGTTGTTGAAAGGCAGAGCTTTCACCAGCTAACTAGCAAATCTTAAGGCGAAATAGCTGGTGAAACCTGAGACTGGTCAGGAAAGGTGTATTTTTGCCCAGATCAAAGTTTTTATTAACCGAATCTCTTGAAAATGCTTTCCAAAGATACATATTGAATTATAGTGTCAAATCTAAGATCCACTTTTGATGCAAAGGAGTTAGAGGAGGATTTCAAGTTGATTTGACACTTATTTTGAGGGCAATAAATCAGGGTTTTTTCTAAACTTGGAAAATTCGAATTTATCTTCATCAAAGGATATCAAACAACCTTGGAAGGCTTATTTTCACAGCACAGAGGTTCTACATGATCTGAATACCATGAAATGAGGAGTTGACTTCATTTTGAGTATCACTTCCTCTCTTTTTGTAAAATTGTTTTGACTTTCTATCTTTAGCATATTTGATCCATTCTTCTAGGATCTGAACTTTTATTGTAAATCTATAAAGCTAAATATATGAGATGAACTGGGGGGTTCAATCCTGGATACTTTTTGGCTATGTACTTTGACTCTTTTATGTTATACGAATCACAGTCCTCTTTTGTTACCAATGTCATTATTGTTCATATGTTCACAACTCTGTAATTTGATTCAGTTCAGCTTAGCTATCGAGGACTGTCATCTTCTTGTGTAGCTCATGAATGTGAATTTAATGATTCTCTGCTATCTTGTATGACCCTACATGTCTATGTACCTGGTTATCTTGAATAGTATTCTTCACACCTTATTTCATTACTGTAACTGATATTTGGTCTCTAAAAGCACTAGTTTATTTAGATGCATAAAAAGTTGTCATTTTATAAATCCTTCCCAGTTATCCGATTGTTCCAAACACTTTGATTATCAAATTTCTTAAGTTACCAAGCATTCTTAGCCTACAACCCTAAGGAGTTTCTTGGAGTGATAACACTTTCTATTATTTTCTTTTATTCTGTCTATTTCTTCTAAGGCACTAATGAGTTCTACTTCAAGATCTACTTCTACATCACTCTCGAGATTGTCTTCTTATGTTGAATATGTGTCTCTATTTTATAGGACATCTATATATATTTCTATACCCATTAAGAGAGTCTCTTTTGTTTCACTATCACTTTCATTTGAAGAGTTGTTTTCCTCATTGGTATATAGATTCTTCTTTTTTCTATAGGAATTTATCCTCTTTTCATTCTTGACCTTCTTGTAATTTTTGAAACTCGGATCGTCCTTTTCATTGTTATTTCTATTCTTTGCATAAGGAAATTTATTAGCAAAGGTTCCTACTTCTCCACAATTTAAACATTTAAAGGGAAGCTTACCTTTGTATTTACCTTATCCTCTCTTGAGTTTTCTAACAAAGTTAGCTTCTTCAACATCTGATTCATTGTCTGAGTTGTCATTTGTTTTGTATTCTTTTTTCTTTATCTTCTTCGATGCCTTGAAGGTTTCTTCCTTCCTTGATGGATTTGTTGATTCATCTTGGTCTATCCTCATCTCATATGAAGTGAGGATTCCATGCAACTCATCCTTTGTCAGATTTTGTAGGTTGTGTATTTCTTCAATGGCAGATATCTTGGGATTGAATCTTGAGGGAAGTGACTTAAGCACTTTTTTCAAAATGATGGTTTCTTTAACCTCTTCACCTAATCCTCTTATAATGTTAACAATATCATCCACATGAAGAAAATAGGTTGCAACATTTCCATCTTCATTCATCTTAAGGGTCTCAAATTGTCCTCTATGGATTTGTTATTTTTCCTTCTTGACCTTGTCATCCCCTTCATATATTTTATGTAACTTTTCCTACATCTCTTTTGCTAAACGAAAATGTGTGACTTTGACAAATACTGGATCTTCCAAACCATTTAGAATTGCACCAATGGCCTTAGAGTTATTTTCACTAAGATTATTTCCATTTGTATCTACAGGAGGAGTAATCTGAGATCGCAGAATGGGATTGACAGGATCGGTTTCTCTAGTTTGCGATTGAGATTGTTGCCAGCGATCCGTATCTCTAGTTTACGATTTCCAGATCTGAAGGCGATCTTGCATAAATTTTTCAACGCCCCAACTCATAGTTGGTTCATCTACCGCTCAATTCGGTGGACTCTGAGTAAAATTTGTTTATGATAGTTAATTTCTTCTGTCTCTCAGTCGTATCTCCAGATGTAGGTAGTCAGGAGCGTCTGTAAGCATTGAAGATTTTTCACTGGGTCTTCGCTGAATAGTTCACGCAATCTGAAAATTATTTGTGGTGGATCAGACTGGGTCTTCGCTGAATAGTTCACGCAATCTGAATCCATAAGTTATATATATATATATATATATATATATATAATTCAGGGTTTGATTTATGATTTATTAGGTTAAACTCACCGAATATAGAAGGTCATAATACATTATTTTTTTACATACAAAATAAATAAATAAAAGATATTGTGATTGTACACCATTATTTATTTGAATATACTGAAGTTAAATAATTTTATAGTTACAAGTTAACTGGGTATAATTTGGATTACATCATTATTTACTTGAAGATATTGAAGTTAAATAATTTTATAGTTACAAGTTAATTGGGTATAATTTGGATGGTTGTGAGGAATCATTGTTATTCTCCTCATTGAGATTCAATTTTCTTAATGATATAAATAAAGCTCAAAATGAGTATGTTGTAATGGTTTCGATTCTATATGTATTGAAAAGTTGCTTTTGATTCAAAAATTGAATAGCAAAGCAACTATTATTTCCTAAGAAAGAAAATATCCCTTTTAAATTTCATAGTTCCACGGATAATGAGCTACAAAATGTTTAAGCATAAAATAAAATAAAACTAGTAAAATTATTATACCTTCAATTAATATTAAATTATTAGATAGAAAATTTAAGAGGATGAATTTATTCACTAGAACTTAATATGGAATTTGACGAAATTAATATGGAATTTGTGCAAATTGTTATTACTTATACTTCCCCACATAGTGGATGATATGGGAGTGGAAAGAAGCAGCCCCAGAGACTCATAGCTAGGCTCGAACACAAGTCTCACCAACTTATAATTGTTGACCTAAGTATGTTTGCAATTTATAACATGATCGTAATATCACGATTCTGTCAGATTGAGAAGGATGACTAATGACATTTAAGAAAAGTCCATTCTTGTATGAGAAGGATAACCAATGACATTTAAGAAAAGTCCATTCTTGTATGAGAACATGTCATAATATCATAATAGGTATTACACAATAAATTATAAAACAAGTCCATTGAACATGTCATAATAGGTATTACACAATAAATTGTTAAATTATAAAACAAGTATTGTATTTGAAGTTAACCTCTAAAGTAGTGAATCTTATGTTTAATGAAAAAAAAAAAAAAATGACACATCTTGGGATAGATTAGATGGGTGTTACTTTGATCTTTTAATGTTGCTTGTAGGGTTTCGTGACTTGCTCGTTTTTATTCAAACTATCTAATGTGGTCTTAGCAATACAAACCAATTAAAAAGAAGGTTACCTATGCATGTGGGACAATTCGGTTGTGTTGCTTGGACTTTCATTGTGTGTCTATAATGTCCCCATTTTGGGACATCATTGCATGTCAGGGTGTTATAATGACCTCCAGATGGATGTTATAGCGAGTACAGTGACTATTGAGGGATATTTTGGGACCCAGCTTGCATCGCTCATCCTATTTCATCATTATGATCCATTCCGCACAGATTGGCTTTGCTTCCGTTGCATTCCGATGATTTCCATGATTTTGAATATTTTTAGCTATAGGTTAATTAAATTCACTGAAGAGGTCATTTTGGGCACAATACTTGGAGGAATTTCTCAGTGTAATAGATCATTGGAATCAGGAGGAACAATAGTACAGGATAGGATGATAAAAAGTGACTTTCAGTGACCCGTGAAGCCACAAGGAGAGATAAGGTGTTTTTCAGAGGAAAAAGAGTTAATTAATTAATTAATTAATAATTAATAAAATGAAAGTCACTTTGGAGGGACAAGGTGAGCAGGAAGTATAAAGGAGAGGCAAGGACCTCTATTCTCTCATTCATGTATGATTATCATTTTGATATTTGGCTTCTAGCTAGTGAGCCCATACCTTGGGGGTTTTGAGGGTTTTGACTTAACAAACCCTAGAGGACAATTCGGTGGTGAAAGATTCCACCTAGCTTGTTCCAAGATTGGTCTCGGGGATGCAATATTCTCCCACACCATTCTACTTCAGATCTACTCAATTGCAAGGGAGTTCCACATCAGTTACAGGCACAAGGAGAGAGAGGATGCACCAATAGAGGGTTTCCAACAAGGGGGGCACAATTGTGGAGCTAGCATCATTCGTTTTGGTTGAGGAGAAGAGATTTCAGGAATTCCAGCTATTGGGTTTTCTTTGCAGGTTCCATAGCGCCATTCTTGGTCTCTTCTGGAGATATTTCAGTGGAGGTTTGATTTACATTGAGAGTGGGACGATTTCCCCAAGAGGAGGGTGCACCATTCTTTGGAGGAAGGTTAGATCCAAGAGTCTGGTAGGGCTTTGGATGATTTGGGCACTTGGGTTTTCCTTGTAGAGCCTCGATCTATCATTTTGGTGGTTTTGTGGAGCCTTGGGAGGTCTCTAGGAGAGAGGTCGAACTATCTAGGGTTTCAGTCATCTAGGGGGGCACATCACTCATTGGAGGGAGGCTAGATCCATAAGTTGGAGAGGGACCTTGGATATTTGAGCACCTGGGTTGTCCTTGCAGTAACCCGATCTACTATTCTACTCAATTTCGAGTCATTTGGAGGACATTATCTATAGGGCCAAATGGTTGAGGGTATCCAGTCTTCTACAAAGCATGATCTATCCAGTGGGGATTTGGCACTCCATACGACACATATCTCTTTTGTACCAGTCTCCATGGTGTATTCATCCTTTGGAGGCTTGTAGGCTCTTATTGGTGCATTTTTTAGTATCTCTTAGCATGTTTATTGGATCCATCTGTTGATCATTCCATATCGGCCTCACTCTTGTATCAGGTTCTTGCTCATGATATTAATAAAGGTCAAATCTTTGCTATTGGTTCCATATTTGGTGTATCTTGCATTTCCATTGATTATATCTCATATCTATGTGTGACAACTAAATATAAACCCTAAGGCCGAATTAAAGAAGCTAACCTGCAAGTAAACACCCAAACATAAGTAAATCAACAAAGTGTTTGATGAAATGCCACAACCAGAAACAGTTTAAAAATCATGCAAAAATGAAATGTTCTTAGTCTCTTGTCTTGGGAACATTAAAGTGGTATCAGAGCTTAGATTCCTGCCAGCCTAGGGGATCTTCCATACGGAAAGACGGAGTCTATAGATTTTTCTAAAGAGGTTGTACGTTGTGAACGGAGATACTACGCCTATAGTGAGAGACTTAGGGCTGGTATAACTTTCCAACGGTGGGTAGCCATAAACAATCCTTGGTGGAGCCAAGATGAGGTCATAGAGTGGGCTGATAGTATACAGAGACACAGATCCGACACAACTAGATGGAGGGTAGAACAGAGAATCGCCACACCCATTAGGAGCGGGCAACTTTTCTACAGTTGCAAAGCGCCTTGGGAACTAGATCATAGATGTAGGGGTAAAGGTAAGAAGCACATTATTGAGGTGCATTATGGCAGTGATGATGAGGTGTGTGAGGATGAAGAGATAGATGCTTATTTGGACCAGTCTGATGGTGCTAGTGACTCTTGCACAGAGGCTAGTGATTCTTAAACGCTTGGGGAGGATAGTGACCCTTGCGCATTGGAGAGACAGTTAGATGGACAGGATGATAGCATATGTACTTCAGCAGCCATGTCATAGACCGTTGATGAACTTACACCTCAACAGGGTGATGACACTAGTGAGGATTCATATCTGTTAGCGCCTAAATATGATGAGCTCCATATGATGACCGTGACACATCTGTCATCTTTCCAGACACCCCTGATAGCCACGACACATGAGGATAGCAGTGTCATGTTAGATATGATGGAGGAACCGTACGTGAGAGATACACACTAGAGACACATGGATCCACAGATCCCAGAGGAGATATATGATGTGTAGTGTTGGCACAGGGGCAGACCCAGGGTTCAACGCTACAACAACGCACCAACAAAACCTAACTACCGACCCTTTCAGCAACACCTACGAAGAAGATGAAGTCTCACCCGAGGTAGAGGCAGGGGTGGTTGTAGGACTCAGATGTCTGCAACCTTAGTTATGACACATATCTGTGATTCTAACACTTGACATAGCACTCAACAATTAACATTCATCAATATTCAGTCTCAGCTACAGTGCAGTTAAACCCTAATTACAAAGTATCATAGTATTCATTCAGATCTAGGGTATTTAAGCACTAAGCATATGTACATAAATTAGATCTAACATCCATCCATAAGCACTAAGCATCGACAGATCATTCATCTATTTTAAAGAACTAAGCAAGTAAACACATAATCACATCAATACATCACACTAAGTAGAGCAACGCTGCATGTACGTGGTTCACCCCCACCCTAGGGCTACGTCCACCATTTCTTTTTCTTCTTTATTAGCTTCTTCAATCAGTTACATGCACAGAGCCTCAAAAACCCTACTCTGCAGAGGACAGTGGATCTATGTAGCTCGCTAGATCCTCCTTCCCCGAGTAGATCTAAGCACGCAACCTTCCACAGTCTCTTGCAATGATTTGCACTTAGCTCTGCAAGTCTCACATAGTATGCACCAAAGAAATCTCCACTTAGCACTTAGCATTGTCAATCACATAGATTGGACTACAACCATCACTTGCATCTATCCAAAGGGCACTTAGCCATTCATACTCACTACATCGCTTAGCATCTATTTATACATGCAAAATAGGCCTAATCATGGGTAAACCCATGGGCTGACATTCCCATACCCGTTACATAATCCTGAATTCCAAAGAGGGCCCTAAAAGGGGCTGAGATCCTGCGATCTCCACTTCGTCTTGCACTCCACCTTTGACAGCCTATCAAAGTCCCAAAATTAGGTCAAACATGACCAAGGATCCTCAAAACTTGGTCAAGGGCCAATAGGCCCCCAACACTCACTTGTGACTCGTCCCGATTCACTATGTTCTGACTAGTTCTGTTTCAAAAGCCTCGAGTGTGGCTCAAGATGATTCGACTTGTTGTTCTACCATGGCCTCATGTTCAGTGAAATCTTGTATGACTGCTTCGTTGAAAGGTCCCTCTAGGCATTGTTCATTTGCAGTGATGACTTTCTCCAGTTCCACTCCTCAGCCTTCGATCTCTGTGAACAGTTGGTAAGCCGTATCCTGTACAGGTTGGAGCCTCTGAGTCACTTCCATGAATTTTCTTTGGATAGTGTGGACCTGCTATTGGGTAGTGCGCTACTCCTAGGATCACTTCTTTCTTTCCATAGCAGACAAGGCCTTCAACTGTGCCTGTATCATTTATGCTTGATACTTCGCCTCTTGGAGCTGCGACTCCAGTGCCTTCAGTTTTGGATTCTTAGTGAGTTTCTCATAGGTCTGGGCACTGCAATCAGTGAGTTTCTTACATTCCATGGCAAGGGCCTTTATTCTCTCAACTGTGCTTCAAGCAGTTGCTTCTCTTTAGTCCCTCACATCCTGTAGGGTGTTGGGCACTGTGCGGAGCTCTAAGTATACTATTCGTTGTTGTAGATACTAGCTAGCTTATGTGAGTTGCTCTACTTGATGCGTGACTCGATATTATACTTGTGGATCTAAGCCTATAAAATAATGGAGTTCTCTACTAATTGTTTCCTTCACTTCGAGTTGCTCTACAAGAAACTGTTCTTTTTCTTGTTGCATCTAGGCTTTCTCTTCTTCAAATTTTGCCTGGAGAAAAACCTTTTCTTACTCTGCAACTCTGTGTTTACCTACGATTGTGCCTTGCACTTTCTTCAAGGCTTGGGTGGCTTGTTCTATTTCTTCTTGTGCGTGACGAAGGAAAGCTTCGACCACATCAGCTAGTCGGTGGAGTTGGGTTGGCTCATCTCCCAACTCTGGTTCTCTTAATGGCAGGGACGTAGTGGAGACTACGCGAATGGACTGAAGGGCATGTTGTACCCCTTGGAGTTCAACCTCAATTCTATTGTACATTTCCTCCTTCTTTCCTTCTTGGCTTCTTTTTTCTCCATGATTTCCAGCGAAGTGTTGTTTAGAGTTGTGATGATGAAGTCAAAATCATCGACAGTAAGCACAGTCTTCATATTGGTCACGGTGTCTTTCGATTTCTTCCGAGAAGAAGGTTTCGAGGGAGAAACCTTCCCCTTATTCAGGGGATCAACCTCGTCTCTGGACGGTGTTACTTCACCTGGCTTCAGTTCATCTCCTTTTCCATTTAGTTCTTCTACTTCATCATCAACCCCTCGTTCATGTGATATTAAAGCAGTCTTTCCGGAGGCATTGCTTAAATCTTGGACCTCTTCGGTCTTCTTCATTCTGCTGGGCTTGGGTGTATCATATTCTTTATATGTGGTCTCTAGGCTATCAGGTTTAGACATCTCTGTAGGTTCTACGGAAATAAGGAGGTCTGCGGACCAGTCCTTAGTGATATCCTCTAGGTCTTCTTCCGTGAGTTTGTAGTACGACTGAAGTTGCTCCTTATGTTCATCGGCTCATGTTGTTATGTAGATGAAGTGTCGATCTGTGCAGAACTTCATCAGGGGTCGGAACCCCTGTAGGGTGTTCGAGGTCATGCGAGGTTCATCTTCGATGGCTCTCTTCAGCTGAAGGTAATATGTGTGAAAAATAGTGTTTGATTTCCATTGTTTATTCATATCACTCGAGTACCAGAGTGTGGTGAACTTCGCAGCAAGCGGCTCAAATGGTTCAATATCTGGAAAGGTCACACCTTCCGGCATATCCCAGGCAATAAAGGATATGAGGATCAAGAGCCAACTAAATTGAAACTCATATCCCTGATCCTGTGCTTTGCGGCAGTCTAGTTCCAGCTGATTAACTAGGTACTTCGCCCAGTTCATCTGTAGACCTTCCACACACTTCCCTGCAAGGTCAATGACAAAGAATGTGACATGCGTAGGTTTGTTCTTCCTTACTAACTTTACAGCTATTAGCTAGTATGCTAGGCACACTACCCCATTCTGGATGGAGTCTACCTTATAGCCTTATGTTCCCTTTTCAACATCACCGTATGTATCCTTGATCTTATGTGCTAGCGCGATCCATGGATTTTCCTGGATAGAACTCTTGCGGGTCGGGTCCTTCCATACTTAATCCTGTGATCCTATGGCTCAACGTCAGATTTACTACAATACGGTGGTCTAGCCATAAGTAACTACCATGGTAACATGAAAGTAATAGCTTGACACAGGCATTCACTTCCTGGTGCCTTCTGAAGTGTGGGATTTTCATTACATTTAGCAGGGTGGACTGCACGAGGTTCATCATCCACGACTGGGGGATTATCTTTGAGTCCTTCCCCTTCATCTTGGTCAAGTATTTTTACGGGGTGAGCATGCTATAGTTCTTGCGATCTCCAAGGTTGAAGTCATTGAACTTCAATGTTGCGATCTTGTCCTGCTATGCTCTCATTGCACATATCCCCTTCGGGAGGTACGCAGTAACCATGGTGTACCTGAAATATCTTGTCACACTATCACATCTCACTGCGTCGGCCAGAGGCGGGATGTAGTCGGGCAATATGGTCGGGATCAGCTTCGCATTTGCTAGGTCATCTCTGTGTTTGGTTCTCTTTTCCGCTGATGGTCGGGATGATCCGTCTCCGCAAGCAGCCGACGGAGAGGCTTTCACTCCTCTCATCGATGATGCTTGAATACTTGTAGACATTTCTCTTTCAGACATTACTCTTTCAGTCATTAGGTCAATGAGAACTTCTTCGACAATTTTCTCTGCAGCGCTAATCTCGTCCGACATGCATGCTCATGGTTGAATATCTCGGGTTCGAAGAGTAACTAGTCAGTGCAACGGGATGGATGGTGATAGCACGATGATCACTATGTGAAATCAACTAGTCTATGAGTTCATATTGACAGTTATCAAAAGTGTTCTCGTTGCATGTCGTGATGGGATAAATAGATAACTTGCCAATAGATCTCTTGCAATGGGTGAGAAACATTCATTAACTCAGTTATGTTTGTTATGGCGTGGTCCCAATGGTATGGTGGCGAACTTTCTTATCATAAATTCATTTCTACCCATTCGGGTCGTCGGTCTAATGGTTATACTGTTTCCAAGGGATATATTGCGTCGCCATGGCGAAGTGCCATGTGACATTGTTCTGATATCCCAACGAAGTTCCAATTTTACAAATTTTCCTTCTGCGAAGTTTCCTCTAGAACCTTCTGTAACTTTTCGATCGTAGCTCTCTTTTTACTTAGTTTTATATCCTTCTTTCCAGTGAGTTTCATCTCAATATTCTTTTTTCCATTCTGATTCTTGTATTCTTTTGGCAGAGTAAATTCACGCTGGTGACATTCCTTCCTAGAAATCAGGGGTAATACTTCATCTGTATCTTGAATAGGCACTTCAATCTTCTACAGGTCTTCTAGTGTTCTTCCTACTTCGACATCCAAGTCTCTGGTTTTAAGTAGCTTCACTCAGTTCTCCTGTTCTTCAATCAAGTGTGTGATCCTCCTAGTCATGGAATATTTTAACTCTTTCTTCTTCTACTCTAATATCTCTTCTTCTTTCCTTCTGGCCTGATCTCCTTCGATCCAAGGTTTTACTAGTAACATAACAAATGGAGCATTGTTCTCAATAAATTTAACAACTTCAAATTCTTCCTCTGTCGAAGTTCCATTGGCATTCATAGATATCTGGGTAATCTTTCCACATAGGTTTATCAGCTTTCCTCTAAATAACCCTATTCCTCCCAATGAAGGAATCATAGCAGGCTTCCCTAGAATTTCCCAAGTTCTTTCTGTCATAATATTTACCTGTGTTTCTTCATCCAGAACACAGTCAATGTTGAAGTCTCCTATTTACTTCAATGCATTCTTTTTCTTTGAAGATCTCTAATAAGATGATATGTCGGTGGTCATTCAGGGTTTCTTTAATCTATAGCAATACTTTTTCTAATTCTTTCTAGGGTTCTGCCATAATCTCAGTTGCTTGACCTTTCACATGGTCTCCTTGTCTCATATTCATCCTTTCAACCTTAGCAATCATTCTAGGGCAATCCAAAACTTCATGGACCATAGCTTTGCAATAGAGGCAAATAGGTCTTCTACCAGGGAATTCCTTAGCCAGATGTCTCGATTTTCTGCAAATGTAACAAAGGGTTAATCCTCTCTTTCGCTTAAATGATCCCCAGCCTTTCCTGTACTACGCACTAGGATCATGGTAGCTAACTTGAAAAAAATTATTTCTAGGATCCTGCATCCATTTGTTAGTCCAAACATTCTCTCTATGCATAGGTATAATATATCTTTCACTATCCTTATCATATCTACTCCTATCAAATATTATTTCATCTATTAGTGCCCTAGTTTTCAAGCTAGGATAAATCTTATCAAACATACCTAGATCCATACTTTAGAAACAAAATTTTCCACTAATGTTATCTTCGGCAGAGCACAAAGCTTCCAAATCTAAAAAAAATCACTATTCTTACCTTTAACAAAGCACAGAGCTTGCGGATCTTACCTCTTTTCTTCAGATCTTACCTTTCTTGGTAGAGAGCTTCACAGATCAAGTATAATATTGTGCACTAGAGCGACAGATCTGCGCACATAGATTTCATAATTTCAGGTCAGATCTTCGCACAAAGCTTCTTTTTGTTCAGTTCCCAGCAATCATAGTTTAAGGTCCCGGCAACGGAACCATTTGTTGGCATAGGGGCAGACCTAGGGTTCAACGCTACAAAAGTGCACCAACAAAACCCTAACTACCGGCCCTTTCGGAAACACCTGCAAAGTAGATGAAGTCTCACCTGAGGTAGAGGCAAGGGTGGTTGCATGACTCAGATGTCTACAACCTTAGTTGGGACACAGATCTGTGATTCTAACACTTGACAGAGCACTTAGCAGTTAACATTCATCAAAATTCAGTCTCAGTTACAACGCAGTTAAACCTTAATTACAGAGTATCACAGTATTCATTGAGATCTAGGGTATTTAATCACTAAGCATACGTACGTAAATCAGATCTAACATCCATCCATAAGCACTAAGCATCGACAAATGATTCATCTATATTAAAGCACTAAGCAAGTAAACACATAATCACATCAATACATCGCACAAAGTAGAGAAACATAGCATGTACGTGGTTCACCCCCACCCTGGGGATATGTCCACCAACTCTTTGTCTTCTTTATTAGCTTCTTCAATCAATTACATGCACAGAGCCTCAAAAACCCTACTCCACAGAGGACATGGGATCTGCACAGCTCGCTAGATCCTCCTTCCCCGAGTAGATCTAAGCACACAGCCTTCCACAGTCTCTTGCAATGACTTGCACTTAGCTCTGCAAGTCTCATATAGTATGCACCAAAGCAATCTCCTCTTAGCACTTAGCATTGTCAATCACATAGATTGGATTACAACCATCACTTGCATCTAGCCAAAGGGAACTTAGCCATTCATACTCACTACATCGCCTTAGCATCTATTTATACATGCAAAATAGGCCTAACCATGGGTAAACCCATGGTCTAAAATTCCCATACCCATTACATAATCCTGAATCCCAAAAAGGGACCTAAAAGGGGTCAATATCCCGCAATCTCTGCTTCGTCTTGCACTCTGCCTTCGACATCCTGTCAAAGTCCCAAAATTAGTTCAAACATGACCAAGGATCCTCAAAACTTGGTCAAAGGCCAACAGGCCCCCAACACTCACCTGTGACTCGTCCCGATTCACTCTATTCTGACTAGTTCTACTTCAAAATCCTTGAGCGTGGCTCGAGCTTCTTTGACTTGTTGTTGTGCCACAACTTCCTGTTTAGTGAAATCTTGTATGACTTCTTTGTTTACAGGTCCCTCTAGGTGTTGTTCAACTATAGTGATGACATGCTCCAGTTCCACTCCTCAGCCTTCGATCTCTGTGAACAGTTGGTAATCCATATCCTATACAAGTTGGAGCCTTTAAGTCACTTCCATGAATTTTCTCTGTATGGTGTGGACCTACTACTAGGCAGCGCATTACTCCTGGGATCACTTCATTCTTTCCACAGCTGATCGAGGCTTCAACTACGCCTATATCGTTTCTGCTTGATACTTTGCCTCTTGGAGCTGTGAATATAGTGCCTTCAGTTCTAGATTCTCAATGAGTTTCTCATAGGTCTCGGCACTGCGATCAGTGATTTTCTTACATTCCATGGCAAGGGCCTTTATTCTCTCAATTATGCTTCAAGCAATTTCTTCTCTTTGGTCCCTCACATCCTGCAGGGTGTTGGGCAGTGTGCAAAGCTCTAAGTCTGTTATTTGTTGTTGTAGCTATTGGATAGCTTATGTGAGCTTCTCTACTTGATGGTTGACTCGGTCTTTTTCTTGTGGCTCTAAGCCTATCACAGAGTGGAGTGCTCTGTTGATTGTTTCCTTCACTTCGAGTTTCTCTACGAGCAACTGTTATTTTTCTTGTTGCATCTAGGCTTTCTCTTCCTCAAATTTTGCCTGGAGAGAAACCTTTTCTTGCTCTACAACTTTGTGTTTCCCTATGATTATGCCTTGCACTTGATTCAAGGCCTGGGTGGCTTGTTTTGTTTCTTCTTGTGCACAACAAAGGTGAGCTTCGACCACATTAGCTAGTCGGTGGAGTTGGGCTGGCTCATCTCCCAACTCTGGTTCTCTTGATAGCAAGGGCATAGTGGATATTATGCGACTGGAATGAAGGACTTGTTGTAACCCTCAGAGTTCGACCTTAATTCTATCGTACATTTCCTCCTTCTTGGATTCTTGTTTCTCCATGATTTCCAATGAAGCGTCGTTTAGAGCTGCGATGATGAAGTCAAAATCATCGGGAACAAGCACAGTTGTCATCTTTGTCACGGTGGATTTCGATTTATTCTAGGAAGAAGTTTTCGGGGGAGAAACCTTCCTCTTCTTCAGGGGATCAACCTCGTCTTTAGGCGGTGTTACTTCGCCTGGTTTCTTTTTAGCTCCTTTTCCATTTAGTTCTTCTACTTCTTCATCACCCCCTCAGTCAGGTGATATTGAAGAAGTATTTCCTGAGGCACTGCTTA
This sequence comes from Picea glauca, assembly GCA_000966675.3. Classification (NCBI taxonomy): domain Eukaryota; kingdom Viridiplantae; phylum Streptophyta; class Pinopsida; order Pinales; family Pinaceae; genus Picea; species Picea glauca. The sequence goes on along the minus strand of JZKD02S1673196.1, from coordinate 285,293 downwards.
AATCTTGGACCTCTTCGGTCTTCTTTGTTCTGTTGGGCCTGGGTGTATCATGTTCTTTATGCGTGGTCTCTGGGCTATTAGGGTCAAACATCTCTGCAGACTCTACCGGAATAAGGAGGTCTTTGGACCAGTCCTTAGTGATCTCCTCCAAGTCTTCTTCCATGAATTTGTAGTACGACTGAAGCTACTCCTTATGTTCATCGACTCACGTTGTTATGTAGATGAAGTGTCGATCTGTGTAGAACTTCGTCAGGGGTCGGAACCTCTATAGGGTGTTCGGGGTCATGCGAAGTTTAGCTTTGATGGTTCTCTTTAGCTGAAGGTAATATGTATGAAAAACAACGTTCGATTGCTACTGTTTATTCATATTGCTTGAGTACCAGAGTGTGGTGAACTTCACCGCAAGCGGCTCGAATAGTTCAATATCCAGAAAGGTTTCACCTTCTAGCATCTCCTAGGAAACAAAGGCGATGAGGATCAGGAGCCAACTAAATTGAAACTCGTAGCCCTGATCTTTTTCTTCGCGACAGTCTAATTCCAGTTGATTAACTAGGTACTTCACCCAGTTCATCTGTATACCTTCCATGCACTTCCCTACGAGGTCAACGACAAAGCCTATGACCTGCGTAGGTATGTTCTTCCTTACTAACTTTATGGCTATTAGTTGGAAGGCTAGGTGCATTGTGCCATTATGGATGGAGGTGATGCAGGAGCATCACCAACACATCAAGTGAGCCAGCGCAGAAGAGAAGGACAGTTGGACAAGTGCCAGCACAAATTTTGAAACACCTTGGAATTGTTGCGCGATCTTAAATGAAGTCATTAAGATGAGGCACACTTGTATAATGTAAATGGACCTTGAGCGGATTTCTCTCGTCCTTAGTAGGTAGATGACATTTATAATAGTTAATGCAGGTAGATAGAATTTAATTCTAGATTAGACAGTTGTAGAGCGCAAGAGGGAAACGGGATATAGACACCCTCATTGTGTATTGTAACATTATTCTGAGCACTGATAAGGAGAGCATGCAGAAGAGTTGTGTAAGAACACCCATGTACATATATTTGGATTAATAGAAAGAAATTGATTCAAATTCATGGTTTGTGTTATTCTCTGTGTATTGATGTTGAATGATATGCTCATGAATGTTTGCTTCCTATTATACATTTTCTTTATATGTTGTGTATATGATTTCATGTTTGAATTGAAGTCTGAGAGGAAGAAGGAATGAGTTTCAATTGTTTTTCTATTTGAGCCAGAGGATTCCTGCAAGGAGTGCAGTCGAATTATCTTCAAGGAGTGCATTGACAGGGGGTTCAGATAGGGTTTCTGTTGTTCTCATTCTCTCAAAAGGTGTAGATAGGCACAGGAGCCGTGCAAGGAGTCCGCAGGCCAAGTGAAGTTCAGAGTTGCGAACCTAAGTGAGAGTTGAAAGACTGTTGTTGCAGGTGTGCGTAGAGTCGAAAGGATTCAAACACTTAGACGTGTTTGAAGGTTTCCACAAGGAGTGCATGCAAGGGTCTTCTATAAAAGCTCAGGAAGGATAAGGCCTTCGAGAATGTTGGGGAGTAGCGCAAGAGAAGTTATGCCTTGAAGGTTGGCAAGAAGAATCGTCAAATTTGTACGCAGGTGGACGAGTTCTGCGGAGGAACACTTAGTCATTCCGTAGATTTCATCAGGAGGAATGGACGGTTGGAATTCTCCGAGGAGGATTCATGATATCCCATGAGTTGTCAGATCTTAAGGAGGTGCAAGGGAGATACTGCAGGTATTCCCGAGAGGTTACAAGCTCAGGAGGGATAGAGTCATTGATCCAAGCCAGCCAGGGCCATTGGGTCACTCACGGAATCGCCTATCGAGATTTCGTGAGGGAAGAGTCAAAGGTTGGGCAATGGGAATCGCGAAATCGCGAAACATGATATCCTGATGGCTAAAGGATAGTGTGGGGCCACAAGGGTCAGAGAGGTGGATAGGTGGCACGGTATATCAGATTTTTGTGGCGAGAAGGCCCGAAACATATGCATTAGAATTCACGATATCATGAATTCTGAAATGGCGAGGGAGTGAAGGACCGTTGAATAGTCAAACTCACACGTGTGTCAGAGTTTCGGCGTATCGGGGTTCGGGAGTCGGTAAAGCAAGTTGCTTGACATCGCGAGTGGCGAAATCGCGATAGGAAAAACCCCGATAGGAAGGAGTCAGTGTTGACTGGTTATTGGGTTTCAGGGATTCGAAAGTTTGATTCTCGACCACAGACCTCGCGAAGTCGCGAAGTCTGATCTTCCGAGTGTGAAAGGGAGATCTGGTGAAAGTTTGTTGTAGGTGCAGATTTCCTCGATAGGGAAATAGAAGAACATTAGAGTTCTTTGGGCCACGAAGGAAGGAAATATCCTGTGAGCGGACGTTCTTGCGAGCGCGCGTGCTGCATTAGTGTGGTATCAAAGCCCATATTTTTCTTTGCTTTCTATGGCAGAGAAGGAGAATTCATCATGCCTCCAAGGAGAGATAGACAATCACCCGATCCAGAGGATAGGGAAATGTCACGGAGAAGAGGCAGGCAGATGACAGATCCAGTTATGGAGAGACAAATGTGTGATCTATGAGCTAGACTCGAAGACATGGAGACAGTGCAAAGACGCATAGTCAGTGCGGGGGATCTAAGTGATTCCGAGAGAGAAGTTGAGGCTGAACGAGAAGAAGAAGTTGCAGCCAAAGATGCATCAAACGAGCGTTTGATCCGAGCTATTGCAAGGATGGGTGCAAGAGAAAAGATGGGCATTCCAGTTTATGAGGGAAATTTGGATGCAGAGGAGCTTCTAGACTGGATTAGAGCTCTGGACACATACTTCGACTATGAAGATATCAAAGAGGACAAGAAAGTCAAGCATGTTGTCATGCACTTGAAAGGACATGCATCATTGTGGTGGGATGAACTACAAGCTGACAGACGCTGCAAGGGCAAGCAGAAGATCAAGAGCTGGGATTGGATGATCACAAAGATGAAAGCGAAATTCATCCCCAGGGACTACCAAATTACTCTATTCAGGAGGATGCAAAACCTGAGACAGAAGCTGGTAACGGTGAAAGAATACACTGAGGAATTCTATAAACTGAACATCAGGGCAGGTCATCGGGAGAGCGATGATGAAAAAGTAGCTAGATATCTTAATGGTATGAGATATGACATTCAGGATGAGATGAGAATGGTAACCATCCGAACTGTGGAAGATTCTTATCATATGGCTCTGAAAGCGGAAGAGAAGCTGAGCCGAAAGCAAAGTCAGAGAGGCCGAGGCAGAAGTTCGGGTCTGAGCCTAAATGCAAATGAACTGAGAGAGGTGGAACCTCACAGTGAGGGAAGCAATATGCTAAACAGAGAGGGCAGCATAATGAGTAGAGAGGAGATTATGCTGACAACAACAATTTTCCTCGTACTAGAGGCAGAGGAAGAGGAAGAGGTGGAGTAATAGCATGCTTCACATGTGGAATTAATGGACACAAGTCTTACGAGTGTCCAGATAAAAAGAAGGACATTGGAGAAGCTCACATTGTTGAGGCGCAGAGGTGGGATGTTGAAGTAGAAGACATTGAAGGCGGAATATCATTGATGATGAAAAAAGTCCTTTTGACACCCAATAAGGAGGTGGAGAGTTTAGTCCAAAGGACCAGACTTTTCAAGACTGCTTGCAAGACCAAGAACAGGGTATGCAAGGTCATTGTAGATAGTGGTAGCACGAATAATCTCATTTCTATAGAGATGGTAGAGAAGTTGGAGCTGGAGACAAATGATCATCCAAGCCCATACAGAGTTTTGTGGTTACAGAAAGGACACCAGGTAACTGTCACTAAACAATGTTTAGTTGAATTCAAGATAGGTGGATATAATGATAATATATTATGTGATGTCATTCATATGGATGTTTGTCATCTATTTCTGGGTAGACCATGGAAATATGACAGGAATGTGATTCATGATGGAAGAATGAATACATACACCCTGCAGAAGAATGGGAGGACACACATGTTGCTTTCGATAAAGGATAAGGAGGTGAAGCCGGAAGTAAACAACACAGTACTTCTCATATGTGGGAAGGAAATTCTTACAGAGGTTAAGAAGAAGGAGGATCCACAGTTCATTGTGGTCAGAAAGCTAAAGATTGTTCTAATTAGCACAAGAGTGGATGATTTACCAGAAGAAGTTCAGGAACTCCTGGAAGAGTTCGCTGATATAGTAGTGGACGAATTACCTCGTTCATTGCCACCGATCAGGAGTGTGAGCCATCATATTGATCTCATACCAGGAGCTAGTTTGCCAAAAAAAGTTGCGCACAGGTTGACGCGGCAAGAGAATGAGGAGGTCAAGAGGCAAGTCCAAGATTTGTTGGACAAAGGTTTGTTCAGGGAAATCTTGAGTCCATGTGTTGTTCCAACTGTACTCAGTCCGAAGAAAGACGGAGGCTGGAGGATGTGTATTGACTCAAGGGCAATTAACAAGATAACCATTAGGTACATATTTCCATTGTCGAGGATGGATGATCTGATGGATTTCTTGAGTGGAGCAAGGTATTTTTCAAAGATTGATTTGAAAAGCGATTATCACCAGATTCGCATGAGAGAGGGTGATGAATGGAAGATAGCATTCAAAACCAGCGAGGGGTTGTATGAATGGCTTGTTATCTCATTTGTCTTAACAAATGCGTCGAGTACCTTCATGAGATTGATGAATGAAGTCATGAGGGAGTTCATTGGGAAATTTTTCATTGTGTATTTGGATGATATATTGGTTTACAGTAAGACAGTGGCAGAGCATCTGAAGCATTTGGCTACAGTGATGCAGAAACTACAGCAGGAGAAGTTGTTGATCAATATGAAGAATTCCTCATTCATGAAGACAGAGCTCATTTACTTGGGGTTTGTTATTTCTGCAGATGAGTTGAGGATGGATCCAGATAAGGTGGAAGTGATCAAGAATTGGCCATCACCGAAAAATATTTTTGAGGTGAGAATTTTTCATGGATTGGCTAGTTTCTACCGAAATTTCATCAGGAATTTCAGTGGAATTAGTGCTACGATGATGGATACAGTGAAGAAAATACACAAGTATTTTCACTGGACTGAAGAGGCTAAAAAAAAATTTAATCTATTGAAGAGGAAGATTACGGAACAACCAGTTTTGGTGTTGCCAGATTTCCAGAAGACATTTCAAGTGAAATGCGATGCAAGCGAATTTTCAATAGGGGCAGTCTTAAGTCAAGAAGACAGGTCGGTAGCATATTTCAGCGAGAAGCTGAATGAATCGAAATTGAAATACTACACATATGATAAGGATTTTCATGCTATCATCTAGGCATTAAAGAAATGGAGACATTACTTGATCCCGAAAGAGTTTGTCTTATACAGTGACAATCATGCACTACAGTTTGTGACTCAACATGAGAAGTTGAATCAGAAACATGTCAAATGGGTTGAGTATATGCAAAATTTTACATTTGTGATAAAACATATTTCTGGTACTGCTAACAAATTTGTTGATGCTTTGAGCAGGAAGTGTTTGCTATTGCAGGAGTTCAGAGTCAAAACGCTGGGTTTTGATGATCTCAGGGACATGTACGCAGATGATCAGGATTTTGGAGAGGCATATGAAGCAGCTGAGAATCCAATTCTCGGAGATAGAAGCCAGTGGGGCGAGTACATGATCCAGGAGGGATTACTAGTTAGAAGTAATCAATTGTATATTCCAAAATGCTCCATGAGGGAGAATCTGCTGAAGGAGAAACAAAGTGGAGGATTGGCAGGACATTTCGGTCACGACAAAACATTCGCAAAGCTGAATGAATCATATTTTTGGCCGAGAATGCGAGCTGATGTCAAGATATTCGTAGACAGATGTAGAATTTTCCAGCATTCGAAGGGAAGAAGACAAAATGTAGGGTTTTATCAACCATTGCCCATACTAGAAAGGTCGTGGGATGCAATTAGCATGGATTTTGTATTGGGGTTGACAAGAACACAAAGAGGTGTTGATTCAATATTTGTGGTGGTGGATAGATTTTCCAAGATGGCACACTTCATTCCATCTCAGAAGACCAGTGACGCAACTCACATTGCGAACCTTTTTTTCAAAGAGGTCATTCGACTTCATGGTTTGCCAAGGAGTATAGTTTCGGATCGAGACACGAAGTTCATAGGGAATTTTTGGAGGACCTTATGGAAGAAGATGAGAACTAACTTGTCATTTAGTTCAGCTTATCATCCTCAGACGGATGGACAGACAGAAGTAGCGAACAGGAGTTTGGGAGTCTTGCTGAGGAGCCTAGTGACAAAACACCACAACCAGTGGGATAGCATATTACCGCAGGCAGAGTTTGCGTATAATGACTCAGTTAACAGGACTACAGGGCATAGTCCATTTCAGGTTGTCTATGGTATGCAGCCGAGAGGAATTTCTAAGTTGAGGGATTCAGAACAGACTGCGACTAGGAGCACTAGTGCAGAGGAATTCGCAGAGGCGATGAAAGAACTTCACAGCCAGGTGAAGGAGAGGTTGTTGAATTTGAGTCAAGAATATAAACACAAAGCCGATCAGTGGAAGAGACAACTTCAGTTTGAGGTTGGTGATCTAGTTCTGGCACATTTGAGAAAAGAAAGGTTCCCGAGACGAACATATAATAAATTGAAGATGAAGAAAATTGGGCCATGTAAGGTCTTGAAGAAATTTGGGGCGAATGCCTATGAGATTGAATTACCCGATGGGGTCATAATTTCTCCGATATACAATATCTCGTATTTTTACCCATATAGAGTCGAGGAAACAGAGACTAGAGATGAGCAGCCAGTGGTTCAGTGGATGAAACAGATGCCAGTTGCAGAGATATTGCAGATGGAGTGCATAATGGACCAAAGAGTAAGTAAGAGGACCAGGCGAAAGAAATACTTTGAGTATCTGGTCAAGTGGGAGAACCATCCAGTTGAAGATGTCAGCTGGGAGACTAAAGAGAAAATACAGAAGCATCGACAGACCGTGCAGGAGCTCATGGATAGGAGCCCATGAAATTTTTCAAGCGAGGGAGTATGATGCAGGAGCATCACCAACACATCAAGCGAGCCAGCGTGGAAGAGAAGGACAGTTGGACAAGCGCCAGCACAAATTTTGAAACACCTTGGAATTGTTGCGTGATCTTAAATGAAGTCATTAAGATGAGGCGCACTTGTATAATGTAAATGGACCTTGATCGGATTGCTCTCGTCCTTAGTAGGTAGACGGCATTTATAATAGTTAATGCAGGTAGATAGAATTTAATTCTAGATTAGACAGTTGTAGAGCGCAAGAGGAAAATGGGATATAGACACCCTCATTGTGTATTGTAACATTATTCTAAGCATTGATAAGGAGAGCATGCAGAAGAGTTGTGTAAGAACACCCATGTATAGATATTTGGATTAATAGAAAGAAGTTGATTCAAATTCATGGTTTGTGTTATTCTCTGTGTATTGATGTTGAATGATATGCTCATGAATGTTTGCTTCCTATTATACATTTTCTTTATATGTTGTGTATATGATTTCATGTTTGAATTGAAGTTTGAGAGGAAGAAGGAATGAGTTTCAATTGTTTCTCTATTTGAGCCAGAGGATTCCTGCAAGGAGTGCAGTCAAATTGTCTGCAAGGAGTGCGTTGACAGGGGGTTCAGATAGGGTTTCTTTTGTTCTCATTCTCTCAAAAGGTGCAGACAGGCGCAGGAGCCATGCAAGGAGTGCACAGGCCAAGTGAAGTTTAGGGTTGCGAACCTGAGCGAGAGTTGAAAGACTGTTGTTGCAGGTGTGCGTAGAGTCGAAAGGATTCAAACACTTAGACGTGTTTGAAGGTTGCAGCAAGGAGTGTGTGCAAGGGTCTTTTATAAAAGCTCAGGAAGGATAAGGCCTTCAAGACTGTTGGAGAGCAGTGCAAGAGAAGTTGTGCCTTGAAGGTTGGCAAGAAGCGTCATCAGATTTGTACGCAGGTGGACGAGTTCCGTGGAGGAACACTTAGTCATTCCATAGATTTCATCAAGAGGAACGGACGGTTGGAATTCTCCGAGGAGGATTCACGATATCCCATGAGTTGTCAGATATTAAGGAGTTGCAGGGGAGATACTGCAGGTATTCCCAAGAGGTTACAAGCTCAGGAGGGATAGAGCCATTGATCCAAGCCAGCCAGGGTTGTTGGATCACTCGCGGAATCGCCTATTGGGATTTCGTGATGGAAGAGTCGAAGGTTGGGCAACGAGAATCACGAAATCGTGAAACGTAATATCCCGACGGCTAAAGGATAGTGTGGGGCCACAAGGGTCAGAGAGGTGGAAAGGTGGCATAGTATATCGGAGTTTCGTGGTGAGAAGGCCCGAAACATATGCATTAGAATTCGCAATATCACGAATTCCGAAATGTCGATAGAGTGAAGGACTGTTAAATAGTCAAACTCACGCGTGTGTCGAAGTTTCAGTGTATTGGGGTTCGGGAGTTGGTAAAGAAAGTTGCTTGACATCGCAAGTGGTGAAATCATGGTAGGAAAAACCCCGATAAGAAGGAGTCAGCGTTGACTGGTTATCGGGTTTCGGGGATTTGAAAGTCTGATTCTCGACCACAGACCTCGCGAAGTCGCGAAGTCCGATCTTCCGAGTGAAAAAGGGAGATCCGGTGAAATTTTGTTGTGGGTGAGAATTTCCCCGATAGGGAAATAGAAGAACATTAGAGTTCTTCGGGCCGCAAAGGAAGGAAAGATCCTGTGAGCGAACGTGCTTGTGAGCGCGCATGCTGCATCAGGAGGCTACCTTGTAGTCTCACATTCCCTTTTCAACATCGTCGTGTGTATCCTTGACCTTTTGTGCTAGTGCACGATCTGTGGATTTTCCTAGATATAACTCCTGCGGGTCGGGTCCTTGCATACTTAATCCCATGATCCTATGGATCAACGTCGGATCAATTGTAATACAATGGTCTATCCATAAGTTACTGCCATGGTAACATGAAAGTAATAGCTTGACACAGGCATTCACTTCCTGGTGCCTTCCAAAGTGTGGGATTTTCATTACATTTAGAACGGTGGATTGCGCGAGGTTCATCATCCACGGCTGGGGGATTGTCTTTGAGTTATTCCCCTTCATCTTGGTCAAGTATTTGTATGGGGTGAGCATGTTATATTTCTTTCGATATCCGAGGTTGAAGTCACTAAACTTCAACATTGTGATCTTGTCCTGTTGTTCTCTCACTGCGCATATCGCGTTCGGGAGGTACGCAGTAACCATGGTGTACCCGAAATCTATTGGCACACTATCATGGCTCACCATTCCAACTAGAGGCAGGATGTAATCGGGCAATATGGTCAGGATCAGCTTCGCATTTTCTAGGTCATGTTTGTGATTGGTTCTCTTTTCTGTTGATGGTCAGGATGATCCGTCTCTGCAAGCAATCGACGAAGAGGCTTGCACTCCTCTCGTCGATGATGCTTGAATACTTGTAGACATTGTTCTTTCATTCATCAGGTCAATGAGAACTTCTTCGAAAATATTCTCTACAGCGCTAAGCTCGTCCAACATGCACGCTCGCGGTTTAATATCTCGAGTTCGAAGAGTAACTAGTCAATGCAACGGGATGGATGGTGATAGCACGATGATCACTGTGTGAAATCAACTAGTCTGTGAGCTCAGATTCACGGTTAGAAAAAGTGTTCTCATTGTGTGGCACGATGGGATAAATAGATAACTTGGAAAAAGATCTCTTGCAATGGGTGAGAAACCTTCATTAACTCAGTTATATCCGTTATGGTGCGATCCCAATGGTCTGGTGGTGAACTTTCTAATCATAAATTCATTTCTACCCTTTCTGGTCGCCGTTCTAATGGTCATATTGTTTCCAATGGCTATATTGCTTCTCCATGGCGAAGTGCCATGTGGCATTGTTCTGATATCCCGACGAAGTCCCAATTTTGCAAATTTTCCTTCTGCGAAGTTCCCTCTAGAACCTTCTGTAACTTTTCGATCGTACCTCTCTTTTTACTTAGTTTTCTAGCCTTCTTTGCAGTGAGTTTCATCTCAGTATTCCTTTTTCCATTATGATTCTTTTCTTCTTTTGGTAGAGCAACTTCATGCTGGTGATATTCTTTCCTATAAATTAGGGGTAATACTTCATCTGTATCTTGAATAGGTACTTCAGTATTATGCGGGTCTTCTAGTGTTCTTTCTACTTCGACATCCAAGTCTCTAGTTTTAAGTAGCTTCACTCAGTTCTCCTGTTCTTCAATCAAGTGTGAGATCCTCCTAGTCATGAAATATTTTAACTCTTGCTTCTTCTGCTCTAATATTTCTTCTTCTTTCCTTCTGGCTTGATCTCCTTCAATCCAAGGTTTTCCTAGTAACATAGAAAATGGAGCGTTGTTCTCAATAAATTTAACAACTTCAAATTCTTCCTCTGTCGAAGTTCCATTGGCATTCATAGATATCTGGGTGAGATTTCCACATAGGTTTATCAGCGTTCCTCTAAATAACCCTATGCCTCCCAATGAAGGAATCATAGCAGGTTTCCCTAGAATTTCTCAAGTTCTTTATTTCATAATATTTACCTGTGTTTCTTCATCCAGAACATAGTCAATGTCGAAGTCTCCTATTTACTTCAATGCATTATTTTTCTTTGAAGATCTTTGATAAGTTGATATGTCGGTGGTCATTCAGGGTTTCTTTCATCTATAGCAATACATTTTCTGATTCTTTCTGGGGTTCTGCCATAATCTCAGTTGCTTGACCTTTCTCATGGTCTCCTTGTCTCATATTCATCCTTTCAACCTTAGCAATCATTCTAGGGCAATCCAAAAATTCCTGGTTCATAGCTTTGCAACAGAGGCAACTATGTCTTCTACCAGGTCATTCCTTAGTTAGATGTCTCAGTTTTCTGCAACTGTAACAAAGGGTTAATCCTCTCTTTCTCTTAAATGATCCCCAGCCTTTCCTATACTACGCACTAGGATCATGGTAGCTAACCTACAAAAAAATCTTTCTAGGATCCTGCATCCATTTGTTAGTCCAAACATTCTCTCTATGCATAGGTATAACATATCTTTCACTATCCTTATCATATGTACTCATATCAAATCTTCTTTCATCTATCAATGCCCTAGTTTTCAAGCTAGGACAAATCTTATCAAACATACCTAGATCCATACTTTAGAAACAAAATTTTCCACTAATCTTATCTTCAGCAAAGCACAAAGCTTCCAAATCTAAAACTTTTCACTATTCTTACCTTTATTAGAGCACAGAACTTGCAGATCTTACCTCTTTTCTTCAGATCTTACCCTTCTTGGCACAGAGCTTCACAGATCAAGTAGAATACTTCGCACTAGAGAGACAGATCTAAGCACAGAGATTTCACAATTTCAAGTCAGATCTTCGCACAAATCTTCTTTTTCTTCAGTTCCCAACAATCACAGTTTCAGGTCCCGGCAACGGAACCATTTGTTGGCACAGGGGCAGACCCAGGGTTCAATGCTACAACAATGCACCAACAAAACCCTAACTACCATCCCTTTCAGCAACACCTGCGAAGCAGATGAAGTCTCACCCGAGGTAGAGACAGGAGTGGTTGCAGGACTCAGATGTCTGCAACCTTAGCTAGGATACAGATCTATGATTCTAACACTTGACAGAGCACTCAGCAGTTAACATTCATCAATATCTAGTCTCAGTTAAAGCATAGTTAAACCCTAATTATAGAGTATCATAGTATTCATTCAGATCTAGGGTATTTAAGCACTAAGAATACGTACATAAATCAGATCTAACATCCATCCATAAACACTAAGCATTGAAAATCATTCATCTATATTAAAGCACTATGTAGGTAAACACATAATCAAATCAATACATCGCACAAAGCAGAGAAACAAAGCATGTACGTGGTTCACCCCTACCCTGGGACTACGTCCACCAACTCTTTGTCTTCTTTATTATCTTCTTCAATCAGTTACATGCACAGAGCCTCAAAAACCCTACTCCCCAGATGACAGGGGATATGCGCAGCTCGTTAGATCCTCCTTCCCTGAGTGGATCTAATCACACAGCCTTCCACAGTCTCTTGCAATGACTTGCACTTAGCTCTACAAGTCTCACATAGTATGCACCAAAGAAATCTCCACTTAGCACATAGCATTGTCAATCACATAGATTGGACTACAACCATCACTTGCATCTAGCCAAAGAGCACTTATCCATTCATACTCACTACATCGCCTTAGCATCTATTTATACATGCAAAATAGGACTAATCCCGGGTAAACCCATGGGCCAACATTCCCATACCCGTTACATAATCCTGAATCGAAAAATGGGCCCTAAAAGGGGCCAAGATCCCTCGATATCCGCTTTGTCTTGCGCTCCGCCTTCGACAGCTTGTCGAAGTCCCAAAATTAGGTCAAACATGACCAAGGATCCTCAAAACTTGGTCAAGGGCCAACATGCATATATTTGATCCTACACTCACATATCATCATGAGGAGATTGAGTCACCTTTTTGGGGACTCCATTAGTTGAACAGGTTATGGAGACTGACAGGCTGAGGGGACACTTACTTCCAGGATCGGCCTGTAGTGATGAGGATGCATTCCTTATTGGTTAGGATGGCGGTAGCACGTGTCCTGATACATCATTATGGGATCCAGGCATAGAGGATAGTAGCAGGGTGAGTGCACAGGAGGATACAGCTAATCATACAAAATACAGTGTGATTGAGGGGGAGATAGCATGTGGTGATGGTGCACAGTGGCGTACGGGAGGACCTAGTAGCACAATGGATAGTGGGAATTTCAATACCTTACCTGGTGCAACGAGTGTTATTGGGGGTTCTAGAGTTGACACTAGTAGGGTTGACACTAGCAGTGAGGGGCCTGGGGTAGCTCCTCCACATGACCATGATCATAAGTCACACTACTTGACAGGACAGTTGAGAGTCAGTGAGGATATGATCATGGAAGCCACCAGGCACATTGATGACATGCATGTATCGACGAAAAATTATTGTTGGAGGGCATTAGTAACACAGGGTAGTTCAGATGGGGGATTTTCCATGGATGACTTTCATACTCTCAGGGAGAGACTATCTATGATGAGGAATGACTACCAACAGTTGTTGACCAACAGGGACTACCTATTTAGGATGGGCAAGATATATCACGAGGCTATGAGGGAGTAGGAGTCGGAGGTGGGAAGACTCACTCATGAGTTGGAGAGAACCCAATGATTCTTGAAAGGCACACAGATAGCCCTTCAAGAATCAGAGTCCAAATCAAAGGAGATTCCTAAAGAGATTTGTTAAAGATCCACTTCATCTATCTTAGTGGATACTCAGATGTGTCATCTAGTCACATTGACAGAGGATGTTGGTGGTCTAGCAGAGGAGCACCAGTTGATGGAGGAGCATGAGGAGTACCCAGGATCACTGATGAGTATGGGGAGCTATGATCGGGAGGTGCAGGAGCTACCCTCTACGAGGATATTGGAGATATTCGAGCACTCACATATGCATAGGGACTTCAGAACCAGGGAAATTTTTGAGGACACTTCCATTTGTGTTCTGAGAGCGGTTGACCTTTATGTAGAGGTTGATCTAGTAGTACACCCATGATCTACGATGCAACATGAGTATGTGGGAGATGACATGAGTATGACGGAGCATACAATGGTGAGTGATATCTCACAGAGACATGTCGAGATGTATGGTGGAATTCAGAGGGGTGTATTGCTTTGCAGGGAGGAGACATACTTAGGGGAGCATGAAGATGCCACTCCTTTGCAGAAGCACATAGTTATGAGAGAGCATCTTCAACGTATCAGCAGTTGCATGGGAGATGAGGGATGGAGGTTGGTTGACTAGAAGTTGGAGGAGTTACTTCCGGTTGTATTGGACAGTTGGGATTCGATGATGACTACAGGCGAGTATTTATCATGGATACCGATGAATGAGCTTCTGGTTGAATCCTTGGGATTGAACAACACATGTGATATCTTCCAGTCCTACAGTCAGTTGCAATTTTTTTCGTTAGCCTTTCTTGACACTTTCATCATAGACAACAGCATGAGGAGAGATAGACAGTGGTTGAGGACATGGAGAGTGGCTAGGCCAAGACCACCTGACATGAGTGGTTTTACGACATCTAGCAGGATAGAGGTGGATCGTCATAGGCAACTAGTTGAGAGTTGGTGCGTGATGGTGAGCATCATAGGCCAGGTGATAGAAGATGAGCACATAGGGATTCTCCCAGTGATCAGTCTGACACAAAAGCAATTAGAGGAGATTGGAAGTAATAAACTTCCAAGTTTTCCATGGGATTCAGGAGTTGATTTGGTTAGCAATATTTTTCACTACATGATGACCCAGGTTACGCCAGAGAGCCACATATTTCACCTTGGGTTGGTTTGGAGTGGGCTTGTAGGGACTTGTCCTATGGAGCAAGGAATCTTTGCACTCTTGATCATCATGATTAGGCATGGATATGGTTGGGCAGGTACTACTTCCACAGAGATGGTTTTACATATGCAGCTTCTGGATAGTAGGTCCAATTGCCATAGGTATCTCATCTTGAGTATCCAGGAGTGGGGAATCTAGTATATATGTAGGGAGTGGTCTGCCATGGTCAGCGTAGTGCATCTCCAACATGGTGATATTCGACAGAGACTAGCATGGGACCCAAGGATTGCAGGGTTGAGAATTTCACTAATTGAGAGGGGCGAGTGGACCTTTGCAGGGGAAAGTGTTTTGACTTTCCATTGAGCTTCAGTGTTGAGGAGAGCACACCTCTTGAGGGTGTCACACAGAGGTCTTACAGTACCTCATTCTGGCATCAACACGTACAGTTGATGGAGGTCGTGTTGATATTGGTAGGGTCTTGGAGGATGGACTCATTCCGGGTGGAGGCCATATGTCATGTGAAAGAGATTCGTAGAGTTGATATATTTCAAGACTATGCTTCTCAGGATATTGCAGTTCACTTCCTGATATGGGACCCAAGGGGTGGAGAGTATGATTGTTCATCTTTGGATGGGTTCTACTATGTTTCATATAAGTGGACATGGAATCCTGGTATTATACTTGGAGGGATTTGGTTATTTCTTGAGGACAAGCAATATTCTAGTAGGGAGGACTATAATATCCCCATTTTGGGACATCATTGCATGTTAGGGTGTTATAATGACCAGAGCAGCCAGATGGATGTTATAGAGAGTACAATGACTATTGAGGGATATTTTGGGACCTGGCTTGCATCGCTCATCTTATTTCATAATTATGGTCCATTCCGCACAGATTGGCTTTGGTTCCATTGCATTCTGACGATTTCCATGATTTTTAGTATTTTGAGCTATATGTTAATTAAATTCACTGAAGTGGTCATTTTGGGCACAATACTTGGAGGAACCTCTCAATGTAATAGCTCATTGGAATTGGGAGGAACAACACTAAAGGATAGGATGATGAAAAGTGACATTCGGTGGCCCGGGAAGCCACAAGGAGAGATAAGGTGATTTTCAGAGGAAAAAGAGTTAATTAATTAATTAAAGTGATTTAATTAATTAATTAATAATTAATAAAATGAAAGTCACTTTGGAGGGACAAGGTGAGTAGTAAGTATAAAGGAGAGGCAAGGGCCTCTATTCTCTCATTCATGTATGATTATCATTTTGATATATGGCTTCTAGCTAGTGAGCCCATACCTTGGGGGTTTTGAGGGTTTTGACTTAACAAACCCTAGAGGACAATTCAGTGGTGAAAGATTCCACCTAGCTTGGTCTCGGGGATGAAATACTCTCTCACACCATTATACTTCATATCTACTCAGTTGCAGGGGAGTTCCACATCAGTTACAGGCACAGGGAGAGAGAAAGAACATCAATAGAGGGTTTCCAGCAAGGGGGGCGCAATTGTGTATCTAGCATCATTTGTTTTGGTTGAGGAGAAGAGATTTCAGGAAATCCGTCTATTGGGTTTTATTTGATAGTGCCATAGCACCATTCTTAGTCTCTTCTAGAGATATTTCAGTGGAGGTTTGATTTACATTAAGAGTGGGGCAATTTCCCCAAGAGGAGGGTGCACCATTCTTTGGAGGAGGGTTAGATACAAGAGTCTGACGGGGCTTTTGATGATTTGGGCACTTCGGTTTTCCTTGCAGGTCCCCGATCTATCATTTCGGTGGTTTTTTGGAGCCTTGGGAGGTCTCTAGGAGATAGGTCAAACTATCTAGGGTTTCAGTCATCGAGGGGGATGCATCATTCATTGGAGGGAGGCTAGATCCATGAGTTGGAGAGGGATATTGGAGATTTGAGCACCTAGATTGTCCTTGAAATAACCCAATCTACTATTCTACTCAGTTTGGAGTAATTTTGAGGACATTAGCTACAAGGCCAAATGGTTGAGGGTATCCAATCTTTTGCAAAGTGTGATCTATCCAGTGGGGGTTTGGCACTCCATACGACACAGATCTCTTTTGTACTAGTCTCCATGGTGTATTCAGCCTTTGGAGGCTTGTAGGCTCTTATTCGAGCATTTTGTAGCATCTCTTAGTATGTTTATTGGATCCATCTATTGATCATTCCATATCGGACTCACTCTTGTATCAAGTTCTTCCTCATTATATTATTAAAGGTCATACCTTTTCTATTGGTTCCATATTTTGTGTATCTTGTATTTCCATTGATTATATCTCATGTGTATGTGTGACAACTGAATATAAACCCTAAGGCTGAATTAAAGAAGTCAACCTACAAGTAAACACCCAAACATAAGTAAATCAGAAAAGTTTTTGACAAAATGCCACAACCAGAAACAGTTTAAAAATTATGCAAAAATGCAATGTTCTTAGGCTCTTGGCTTGGGAACATTACAGTGCTTGAACTCATTTTTCTCCCGCAAAATTCATCTCTCATTCTTCAACCTGTGTTTTAACCTGAGATGCATGCACTTCATCAAGAAATCCTCATCACGCTTGAATGTGACCCTTGCACACCTGTCACAACATGTTTACATCTAAGTGAAATATCTCGCAGAAACTCAACAACGCACACAGATGTTCGATGTTTCCCTTTTTTATCCATGGATTCATGTTATTGGTTCTAGTTTGACCCTTGGACCTTTCATTTGCATGGTCATTTTTCTAGCTTATGCATTGATTGTTCATAGTCTACTTTCCTTCATTTTCACAAGGAGTTTGTCATCAACATAACACATCAACAGTGACATTAATGACAATTAAATATGAAGAAGCTTATCAGTTCTCCCCCTTCCTATGACATCAATGACATCCATGATTGTCACAATGCTCTCTTCCTTTGAAATCAATGACAACACAATTTCCAACATCCAATATCTCCTTCCACACAAAACTTATCTACTTTTGCATCATATTTTTTTGTTAATCTAATATGGTGTTTTTTTTTCTTTGGTTAGGAATGAAATTTTCATCCAAAGAGTTTGAAGTGCTAATACTATCTAGACTGATATACTCCACATTCTTCCTTCAAACAACCTTCATTTTTCCCAATGTGGATTTGACAATTCCTTCTCTATAAGTTTTCTCTGCATTATGAGATACTTTTATAATGATTGGACCATTATTTCCCTTGCCCCGGGTGGGAGGAAGAGGCTTGTGAGAGAACCCCTCTAGAACCCTCATATTGGTTACTATGCCCCTTTGATTCTATTAAAGAGGGTATCTTCCTTGTTTATTATTGGATTTTTGGGATTTCTCTCTATTCTAGTGAACATTCACAAAGGTTATAGGATTAGTTCTAAGAATTTCTCCCTGGTCCTCAAAAAGATGTCCAAAAATAATCTATTCTTATTGTGCAATATCAAAAGAGGGACACTTTCTAGGGGAAGGGACAATCATCGTTTCCCTAGATATGTCATTCAAATTTTATTCACAATTGATGTTGAAGGTTCCCCAATTTGAGGATAAATTGAATTAACCCTTGCCTCCCTTTCTTTTGTTATGTTCCCTTTGTGGTCTAGAGAGGTGACAAGTATATGTCTTCTCTCCTCCCCTTGTTCTAGACCTACCTTTTTTATTATCTCCTCATCAAGGATACCCTTCTTGGGACATGTTCTTCTAAGATTCCTATAGAGGGTGGCATATTGAGCATCTAAAGGGTATGTTAACTTAACCAATTTTATGGGGGAACAAAATGAAACATAAAAATAAGACAGAAACATAGAGATACAATGATACTCAATTTGTATTAAACAATAAAATTTGAGACTGTAAAAGAAAATTCAAAGTGAAGTGAACTTGCTAGAATGGTGGTAGTGTATCTCTGAGAAGAGATATGATGGCTACGTGCATTCACAGGAATATTTTTACAATGAAGCTCCCAAGGCCTTTTTAACATAAAGCATAAATTATAAAACCCTAAACATCCAAAACCCTAACCCCGAAATATGAAACACCAAAAGGTTTGTGGGCCCGGAAGGGGGTAGTTGATACGTCAACTTCCCTAGGGCATAAATTTTGGATACAATCTTCATTTGGGGTGCTTGATACCTCGTCGAAAAGGTCTAGCTAAGGACTAAACATTCTGAATGGTCCAACAGATGACAATCAACATCTATTAGTAACTTCCACGTCAAAAAAATGTCGCTTAGGGCCTTAAAATGGCCCCTAAAGTTTGGGACCCGAAAAACTGTAGAAAAAATGCCAAAATAGAAATTGTATGTTGAGTTAGTGGAATAGGTGGGCAACCACCGATGTCCATATGGATTAGTCCTCCCTCCTTAGGAAGCAATGGTCTCCATTGTGTTGAGTTTCCCCATCAAATAGGGAAACTTATGTTGAACTTTACGCTTGGTCAGCCACTTTCCTTGGTGCAGTGGTTTCCTTGCTTTGACAACCCGATAGAGTTGGATATTTTGTTAGTGGGTTCCCTTAACATGTGTGTCCATAATTCGATCAATGGTTTCTTATTCCAAGTAGTCATGATTGATCTATGTAGGTGTCATTTTCTCTTCCACCTCTAATGCGTCTAGTAGTGGTGGAAAATATGGTCGAAGGAGGTCCACATTGAATACTAGGTGTATTCCAAAGAAGGGGGGAATACTTGACTCAAAAGCATTGTTTCCCACAACCTTGGTGATTGTGTAAGGTCCATGGTGAAGTGGTTGTATCTTTCGGTGGGGTCCTATAAGGCGTTCTTTCTACAAATGCAACCAAACCTTGTCTCCTACCTGAGACTTGTGGGGAACCCAATGTTGATAATGGTGTTGCTTTTACTTAGCATTAGCTTTCTGCAAAATATCATGGACCTGTTGGCAAATGTGTTGAATTCGTTCAAATAATTTGGTGTCCTTTTCAGCCTCAAATTGAGCATGGGAAGATTCTTCGTGTGTGGATGCAAAGGGCAGTGCTTCATCAATGCGGCCCAATGGTTGAAAACCTAGACCCACCTAAAAAGGGTTGTTTTCAATCGAGCTATGGAGTTTTTTGTTCTATATTTGTTGGACATAAGGAAGGCTCTCATCACATGTGCATGGATGCTTGGAGTTGTACATGCACAAGAGATGCACAATCATCCTATTGATGACCTATGTCTGGCCATCAGTCTAAGGGTGGAAAGTATTGGATTTGATGAGGTTGGTGTCCAACAACAACCAGAGGCTTGACCAGAATGTGATCAAGAATATGTTGTCTTGATCTAATATGATGGTTTGTGGTAGTTCGAAGTGTACCCATACACACTTGAAGAATATCTTGGTAGTGGCCTCGGTTGTGATACTCTTCTTCCAGGTGATCAAAATGGCCATCTTAGAGAATTGATCAACAACCACGAATACACAATCATTTCCATGCTTGGTGGAGGGGAGACTTAACATGTAGTCCATCATGATGAATTCCAAGGGCTCATCGGGAGTAGAAAAAGGGGTGTACAGTCCTTATTTTTTAATGGATGTCTTAGTGATGGAACAAGTAGTGCAAGATCTGATGTACTTACTAACATCATGTCGAAGCTTCGGAAAATATAAATACTTATGTAGTACGGTCATTGTCTTCTCCACACCAAATTTTCTAGCCACCTTACTGTCTAGTGGGATTCCCAAATCATCTTCACATGCTCGCTTGAAGGAACACAAGGATGACCCAAATGGCATAGTAGTCCATCCTGAAGATGGAAGTCGGCAATGGTCGTGCTTATTCCCAACATATGGTAGGTTGTATCGAAGATAGGATCATTTTCATAGAGTTGGGATCTCCTGATGATCTCATGCCCACAAGAGTCGAGCATCGTGGTTAGTGTTGCAACTGGAGATCGACCGAGGTATCCAGTGACGCGATTGATGCTCCCTTTCTTATACTGGATGTTGAGGTGAAATTGTTGCAAGTATGTGGACCACTTTTTATGGAGGTCATTTTTCAATTTGTCTTGTGTTTGCATGAACTTCAGAGACCCATGATCTATATGGATGATTGTCTCCTTCCCTAGAATGTAATGCTTCCATTGGCGGCAGGCTTATATGATGGAATACATTTATTTTTCATAGGTGGGGTACTTACGGACGGCACCTGAGAGCGTCTCACTATGATAGGTCTTTGGATGACCATGTTGAGTGAGAAAAACACCAACAACATAATCAGAAGCATCGATCTCAATCTCAAATGGTTGTTGCAGATAGGGTAAGGCGAGTACTGAGGTTGAGCCTAAGCGATGTTTCAAATCATCAAAAACCTTATGTTGTGATATTCCCCAAGCAAATTTGTCTTTGCAACTACCCTTGGTCACTTGGTTGAGAGCCCATGTGATATGAGAGACCCTTAATACAAATATACAATAGAATTTAGTGAAGCCCAAGAAGATTCAAAGCTCAGTGAGTATTGTTGGGGCTAGATAGTCACGAATGACTTGGATCTTGGTTGGATCAACATGCACATTGTTGAGGAAAAGATATGAATTGATCTTACTCAAGCATTTTTAGACTTTACGTAGCTAAAGAAAAGTAGACGAAAATATCACCCTATGTTTATAGCCAACAAAAATAACATCCTAACTCACAAGTATTAATTACAAGTGCTTAGGCTAGTATTTTATCAACAAAAATCTTGCTAGAAATTCACTTTTTATGTGATTTTCTGAATATAACAGTTGCTAAAATAAATGTAATAAAAGAAGTAAAGACACCAAGATGATAATCAATATAGATGAGACATAAAGTAATCCTTTATTTCATTCCAATTCACCAAAGATTCATTTTCTTTACAAAATCTCATACATAAATCTTGGACCAAAGTCAAACTTAGACATCCCCGATGGAACATACAAAAGGACCTCTGACAAAAAACCAAAACTGAACTCTAAAAGATGGATCAACTTGCCATAGATTGTTTCCCACTCGACTCTGCACAATATCCTTTATCAGTCATGAAAATTAATTCACAAATAGACAAGTCTACACAGACTATCAAAGATAGATCAACACCTCTGAAAAACAAGTGTCTGAATGATTTGATTCAGCCCTGAATATTGTTGTTTACAATAAGACCCTACTATCACAAAAGAGAATTAGTCTTTGATGAATATATGAATGAATGAAATTTGAACTATCTCAACATAACTCATAGAGAAAACCTTAGCATGCTTCTACTTATCTCCTCCTTTATGTTCCTCCCTTCATTTTTCTTTTAATAAGTCAGAATTGGTTGAAGTAATTAAACCAACTAATTAGTCAAGTTAATTAAAAGAATCAACTAGCTTTAGTTAGGGGGAAAGGTAATAATCATAATAAGGGTCATAAATAAATAATAACTATTAGGTGGGACCCCTTGTGACTCCCTTTAGTTCATAACAATCATAACATAACCATTAGTTAATAAAAACACACCTCCTTGTGTCTCCCATCAACATATTTACTTTTGGCAATTTTAGCTCATGAAATTTGAAATTATTTCAAAAATAATACTCATATATCCAAATTAAAACATGTTGTCCAAAGATCCATAAAGTCAACTGTTATAAAACAATAGACAGCATAAAACTCAAAAGCCATATTTCCCAGTCTGTGATGCAACCCTTCCTTGGTTGTTGTTGTCACCTCTTGATTTTCCTGAATTTTCCTTTGGTTGTGCAAAGCCTTTAGACTTAATTTCACTGATCACGTGGGAACAATCATCCCTCAAATGCATCCGGGAAGAAACGGATTTGTCAAAGTCATTGGAGGGTGAGGAAGGGGCAGCAGTGGCTTTTCCTTTATCAAGTGCATGGTGGGATTATGTCTTCAATCTCTTGCTAGCATGGGATGATTGCACTGGCGAGTGGTTAGGGGTAGATTGGACAATGGGGTTCAAAGGTGGAGGAGCAGGAAAAGACAAGTTGGGCTAGACACGATGTTGGGAGACTGTCGGGTGGACAATCCCCTGCCATCCATCATTTTTAGGGACCTCCAGTTGTAAGGAGACATGAGGAGGTACAGGGATACTGGGGGCTTGCAGGGCTTGGAAAGGAGGCCTTTCAGGCCTAGGTTGGACTATTCCCTACCCAATCCAATTAAAGAATCTGGCATGAAACAATTGGCCAATCTCTTATGAATCAGCATCAAAATGTATGGAGAACTTGAGCCTTCTTGGGCCTCGGTTCCAGTTTCCTATACCTATGTTTCCTCGACCATATCTACCTCGACTGAAAAAACCTCATCCTGCATGTGTGATCAATTAGAAAATAGTCTTTTAAATAATCATACATGACAACTCTTTAAAAATGTGAAATAGATTTGGCTCAGAATGTATCAAACTCATGCAATCCAATCCATACAAATTTTTTTATTGTTAATCAAAGAGGAGGGGGGTGAAAAAAGGTTCAGGGATACGTGAGGGGTTTGTATTAAGTCAAAATATGATATAATGAAAGGGGAGAATACACGGTCACTGCTCAATGACAACAACAATCAACTGTAAAGAAAACCAATAAATCCTCACTGCAATCCACACAAGACACTGCCACTTTCATCCATTTTAACACAGAAATTGTCTTGACTGTAATTAATCTTAGAATAGGGAGTGAAAAAATGAAATGGGAAGGTGATGGGATTTGTAATCAGTGGAAAATGAAACCATGGAAGGGAAGAAAGACTAATACTATTCATGAGAATAATTAAGTGATCCATAAACATGCTACGAAGAAGATGCATCAACCATCCACAATTTCTGTGCAATTTAACTAATTCATTGTTCATAATCAAAAATCCAACACAGTGCTACCACGAGATAGTATGTATTTCACACAATTTGTAAGAGGTTTTGTTCCATTCATCCATATACTTTTCATTTTATAACAATTTTCGAACAATACTCATTTCCAATCTGTAAACTATCAAAATCAACCACTACCCATGCATTTCTTCAATCCACAGTAATACCCAAAAGTCATGTTTTCAAATTAGCAATGAAATCACTATTACTGCAATCAGGCCTATTTGAATGCAATGATCTTCGTTAACATATATAGGCAGTAACTGAAATAATCAAGACCAAATTGCCACACCAGAGCTGACAATTAAACATACAACCCACAGTCATCAGTTAGACACAAGTTATGCACGGGGTAATTCTCCCAGGCAATGTAACTCTGCCATTGTAAAAAAAGAACAATTCAATATGACTTAAAATCTGGGCCATCCATCCAACATGACAAGGTGTCAACAACAAGCATGTCTCAACAAATGATCAGGATGCAGCAGAACATGCTCAAAAATTCTATGAGTATCTCTGACTTGTGAGAACTCAATCCATCTATGTTATACACATTACACAACCAACAGAACCCCATGTTGCAAAAATTTCACTTTAACAAAACAAACCCATAGTCATGGTAACAACTCAACATCTCATGCCAAGCCATTGATTTATTATGACATTTATTCGATTTAGTTACACTGTGATCGAAAATGTTTGTGCAAATTCAAGCTTATACAATCAAACAAGCATAAGGATGAAATGGATATACTCTTTACAACCATCTTGTTCAATAGTCATTCGGCCCCAAAGAAAACACAGTTACCACTACCATTACTTATTTTGCAAACACACAACGCGATATGAGCAACGTCGAGCATTTTCACAAATGCTAGCTAAACATTCAAATAATCATCAGTGTAAAAACTAGTGACTGTGTATCTACCAAACAACTCAACATTGTCTTAAAAAAAATTAACAGCCTAACAAGTTGTAGCAATAATGCATACCCACGCATCCAATCGAATCGGGGCAGAGGCCATTTCCATTAACCACATTGAGCTATCGACATAAGGAGAGTAACTGTTTGCTTTGAAAGTGAAATTGGTAATGTAGGGTTTACCACTATTATAACCGAGCTAGTGACTATATACCAACTAACACGATTTTCATACAACCAACTAGGCGACCCTGCTCTCAAAATAGTCAACAATTATACAACCAACCAACAAAAACTGAGTCGTAAAACAACAAGCCAGGTTGGTCTTCTTAAACAAATTCCAAACTGGAGGGTCAAGGTTGTTCCGTAGTCAACAAGGGGAGAGAAGAGACACTCCTTGTAATGGAAAAACCTCCAAGGCCATAGTGCATACAGGACGAACCATGACTCATTCGTGGTTGGGCACAAATCCATGACAGGGGCCATCACTGAAAGGTTGGGCTCTAGTCTGGCCTGAAAAAGGGTAGTTAAGGTGTGCAGGGTATAACCCTCGTGCTCTTCAGTCGAAAATCATAGCACAGAAGTGAAAATAGGGTCGGGGAAGGACATGAACCTCATTTCGTGACTCCTGGTGATGCAGTCAACCAATGTCGAAGTGAACAAAACCTTCGACCATTAAACCCATGAAGGGCAGAGACTGGATTTAGAGACAATGCATGAAGGTAACTATCCACCCAATACTAAACAAAAACCCTCCAACCAAATAGAAATGATAACAAATAGCTATCACCCAGGAAGGCCAATAACCTTGACGAACTCAAAAATCGTTACAGGAAGAACCATTTACTCTCCATTTCCAGAAACCAAATTTCACACAGTTGCAACACTTAGGAAAACACAACCCCATACACCTAAGCTAGTAATCATTTCATAACCAAAGTAAAATCATGAATGGCCAAAAAACACATACCTGTAATCGAATTCCTTAAAACAAGAGTTGGACGAACAGTTTCTCCCGACCAAAAATTCGGAGCATAACCCAAGCAAAAAGATTGAAAAATATCCCGACTACGGTGGCGGCTAACAGGAGGGGTAAAGGTGGCGTGCAGTAAATGCACATCACCTCCATCCCCAATGCATTAATTCATCAGTACATGCCAACACATTCTTCATTAACCATTAATCAAACTATGTATCGAAAACATCACCATATTAACAATCAATAGCACGACTTATGCCATACATAATTCGAATCCCACATAATTCAACCCTTCGCATAACCAATAGCACCATTAATTTTCCAAATGTGCCATCAACATTTCATACTATGTGTGTACTAACCATATAGCCCGATCAAAATTTCATTTCCATTTTCTTGCTAGCTAGGGGTTAACTATAATCATCAAGTATTTCCATGCATGTAGTATAGTTAGGATAGCTTTAAAATCTTCCCCTTCCATTTGTTATAGTATTTTTCCTTTCTCAAAACTGCCTTTCATGTAATTTCATCAACATGTTTTTTGTGCAGGTGTGAGAAGAACGGATAGCAATGATATTAGTGAATAGCACAGGTTGTAGTAACATAAGGAGTCAATGATACATAAGCTCAAATCATAACCAATAATCAATAAGATCTTCATCAACCATGTAAGTCATGTCGCACAACATCATAACCTCAAAAAAAGAACAGATATGATCTTCGATAGTTCAAGGGAGTCCCACCTACTAGTATTATTTAGTTTTATAATAATAGGCTTTAGCAATACTTTGCGGGTGAAACTACGTTGACGTTTTTAATCATCAACAAACTGGTGACTCCACAGGGAAAATTTGTTTCCAACAGATTTAGAACTCAGAACTCGTGGTTTTGCAGACCAATAATAGCAATTCAAGAAGATAGACAGGTTACAAGGAAAAAAGATATATTGGTATGTAAATGATATGCACAGATTGAAGGAATTGACTTTGAAGAGACATTTGTCCCAGTTGCCAGAATGGAAGCAATTTGTTTACTTTTAGCTTATCCATGCTCCAAAAATGTTAAAGTATATCAGATGGACGTAATATCATATTTTTTGAATGGGGAACTTGAAGAAGAAGTCTACATTGAACAACCAGAAGGATTTTAGTTGTCAGAGAACACAGACTATGTATGTAAATTAAAGAAGGCCTT
>JZKD02S1673196.1:201367-244608 GCA_000966675.3 Picea glauca | reverse complement strand
TTATTTTCACTAAGATTATTTCCATTTGTATCTACAAGAGGAGTTGTTGGAGTTGTGTAACCATTCTTAACTACACTCTAGGTTTCAAACCCAAGTGTCATCAAATAATGTTTCATTCTTATGCTCCATAATGCATAATTGGTATCCATCAAAAAATGGAGTTGTGTTTGCATAAAAACCTTCCTTTTTATCCATGTGTGCTACATGGATTCACCTTCCAGTAGTTAGACTACTCCTGAAGGAGCCCACTCTGATACCAATTGTTGGAATAGTTACTTATACTGAGAGGGGGGTGAATCAGTATAAGTTTGTTTTTTCTTTTCTTACAATATTTATCAATGTAATAATTTACCATCTATAGAATTTAATGATAAATAGACAACCATACAATCCACAGTACACAAAGATTTAATGTGGAAACCCAAATGGGAAAAACCACAAAACAATTATTTTATTAGATCATGTAGGCACCAACCTATTGTTACAATGTTTACAGGAACCAACATGTAGGAGACACCAATCCCCTCTTCTAAGCACCACCTCAACAACAATGTTTGCAGGCACCAACTTGCAGGAGACATCAATCCCCTTGGTTGAGCACCAACTCAGCAAGATGCAGGCATCAACCTGCTGGAGACACCAGTCTCCTCAAATTGTCAACAATACCAAATCAAACCTTCACCTGCACAAATATGTTTCTCTATCTTTGTTGTCACAACACTCTTCACCAATCCACAATCTACATAATTTCCTTAGACATTCACATCTCTCTCTTTTTCATTATTTCACATCTTTGGACCTCAAAACCTTACCTTCTTCACACTTACTCACCTTCACCTCTACATTTATCCATTATTGCACACTACTCAAAATGATTTAGGCATCTTAATTTACACATTATGTGCTTCCACGAATTTGTCAACATACACAAAAAATATATATCTATGGGGTTGGCTTCAGATATCCTTTGGTTTTCCTTCAAACCGAATAACAAAATTCCTTTGAAACTGGGATTAATTTATTTCATGCACTCGATCTATTTTACTGATCTTAACATAGACATCAGTGCTCAGCAACCGTCTGATGCATTGTAGAGTAGATCATGGCCATTGAACTGCTCTCTACCCTCCAACATGCAACACAATCTTGACACTCAGCAATCGTATGATTTGGACCTTGGTTTTAATGTCAACTATACATTTGTTCTTCAGTGTTAACTCAAGCCTCAATGCTCAACAACCATCATAATGTTTCCTTGATCAATCTCATATGTCGTTCTGTGGGGTCGAATGGTCCACTTCACATCATATCGGGACCATCCCAATATCAGTTGATTAGGTCTTCCGAAGTATCATCCCACTGGGCCCCCAGAGCTTCAACATTGTGTTAATAATATCTCTCATATATGATATGGAACCTTGCTTCTTGGAACCGTGAAACCAAGCTATCGGGCCCCCATCCCTCCAACACTTCATTTATACTCTCTACACATTGTTCGTTGGATCAATCCAAGAAAAAATCTTAGTCGTCGATCTATTTGTTTTCCTCTTGAACACACAGTAAAGCCTCATCACTCAGCAACCGTCTAATCGGGACCTTGAAAAAATCGTGACTATTGATTTGTTCTTTACCCAAAAAAACACACAACATGTCCTCGATGCACAAGGGTCATTCGCTCTAGTCCCTGATTTAATTTCGATCGTTGGTCGGCTTCACGTTCCCTAGATATCGAGACCACTGATATACCAGGTTATCGAACCCCGGGTCTATGGGACACCCAAGCCTTCAACACTACATTGTTCATTATTTTTGTATCTAATATACCGATACTCACATGCTCCAATATTCTTGTGACAGATGGCCCAGTTACAATGCAACACATGGTGCTCAGCAACTATCTTATCAACCTTGATTTGATCTCGACTGTTGATTTTTTATATTGATTGCATCACTAGGTTATCGGGCCCATAGGCTTCAACACTACATGGTTCCTTCAATGTCCGATCTCTGATATCTGATATGGTGGACCCCATTGTCGAGTAACCAACCTATCAGCCCACCGAGCCCTTGGGGTACCGACCTATTATCCCATTGATCCCTTGGGGTATCGACCCATCAACCCCATGGATTTCAACCATGCATTGATCCATCACTCTCCCAGTATCAGATATCTGATATGTTGACATGGCAAATGACATGATCTTCCACGTTGACTCCTTCTGCATGTGCTGGATGACATGGCTTTGTTACATCATCACATCCTCCATCCTTTTTCGATCACTATGTTGACTTGACATCTGTCACGGTACTGACATGGCATCATCACTAGCCTACCGAGACATTGGGCCCATAGGGTATCGGCCCCCCAGGCCCCCGAAACATTCATTGTGCTTATTTTGTTTTCTCTCGATATCTAATACTCTGATATCGAATCGCCATGCTAATGTGGCATATGGCATGGTTCTAACATGGTTGTTGACATGGCGAATGATGTGGCTCTACATGTGGCACTAATGTGGCCACCAGTGTACTGGGTATTGGGTCGTGGGTCTATAATGCCCCATTTCACCTAACTATTTTTAGAAAGTGGACTTATTCTTTGAGGGTGTTTTCTCGCAAACGACCCGGTTAATTAATACTTCGATAAATACTAAACTTATTATGAATTGTTTAAAATATCAAAGTGTAAAATTGATTAATTATGTATTATATCTTATTGAATAAAATTTATGAATGATCATGATTTTGTAATAATATTACTAATGAGTTACTAAGTGTACAGGAAGCTCAATGATTGGTTGACATGGATATCATCAACAAGAACTCTAAGCTAAGTCAGGGAGTAAATTTGTTGATGAAATTATGAATAAAAATGTGTTGATGAAATTATGAATAAATTGTTAATTACATTATTAATTTTATTGTTTTCCGAGTATTAATGTATTACTCTCATTGTGTTTCTACCATATGTTAAACCAAATAATTAATATATGATCATTATTTTATTTCTACAATTATATAAATATGTGGCTATGCCATATTTTCAATATGTTCAACCAAAAAGTTGATATGTGATCATTATTTTATTTCTACAATTATATAAATATGTGGTGAGTGGTTGTAATGAATACCAAATAGTTAATATGTGATCATTATTTTATTTCTACAATTATAGAAATATGTCGGGATGCAATATGTTCAACAAAATAGTTGATATATGATCATTATTTTATTTCTACAATTATATAAATATGTGGTGAGTGGTTGTAATGGATTTCGCAACAAATAGTTAATATATGATCATTATTTTATTTCTATAATTATATAAATATATGGTGAGTGGTTGTAATGGATTACGCAACAAATAGTTAATATATGATCATTATTTTATTTCTACAATTGTATAAATATGTGGTGAGTGATTAATTGTATAAATATGTGGTGAGTGATTGTAATGGATTACTTAACAAATAGTTGATATATCATCATTATTTTATTTATACAATTGTATAAATATGTGGTAAGTGGTTGTAATGGATCAAGCAATAAATAGTTGATATATGATTATTATTTTATTTCTACAATTATATAAATATGTGGTGAATGGTTGTAAAAATAGTTGATATATGATTATTATTTTATTTCTACAATTATATAAATATGTGGTGAATGGTTGTAATGGATTGCTTAATATTAATAAATTCTTTGTAAAACTATTGAATTATTGTTTATTTGAAAAATATATTATTATGAGATTGAATGATTTAAAATATTTAAATTGAATTAATTAATATTAATAATGAATTATTAAAAATATGTTTTTTTTTTTAAAAGTCATAAATTAAAATTTAAAAAAATAAAATAAGTAAACAATGATTTTAAAATTAAAATATTATTATTATTACTTTAATTTTAAAATTAAATTATTATTATTATTTCCAATAAAATAAAATAATAAATTCAACATGAACATGAAAACTCAAAAGTTTTTTCCAATTAAGAAGATAGTGAGTTAATGATGGAGACTCAGAATCTTCCTATTGAAAACTCAAAAGCTTTCCAATTAGATAGTGAGTTAATGATGGAGAGTCAAAATCTTCCTATTGATAAAAAAATATTTAAAAAAAAAAAAAATTGGTTCTAATATATTAATGAATCTTGGAATATGATCTGGTGGCAATCTATTACCGTTGGTAATGCGCAGTATGGATTTTAACTGTTATAAGAGTTCTCTGGAATACTCCCTGAGATGAAAATAGGAGTAAAAGTTTCTCCATTTCGTGACCTTACCTTTACTAATGGTTTTCCTCAATAAATCTCCTGTCTGTATCACGTTGATGGTTGTCATGTTCTTCAGGGTTAATTCCTGTTTTTATTCTTGAATGCTGGATATTCGCACGGAACCATGAAATTGTAGTCAGCCCGGATCCAATTTGATGGGTGACATTTTGTTCTTAAAAATTCGTAAATCCCTTCGATCGTGTCCTCGGGATTCTTTGTTAAATCTATCGAATCTCTCATTTTTCTGTCTGCTATAAATTCTTTCGATCGACCTGGAGTTAGGGTTCCGTATTGGAATTTTCTTGACTACTTCTGTACTATGATCATCCACCTCAATTTTCGTTGAAGTTTAAACCTGCTAGAATCTTCTTATAGCACGAGTAAGACTGTAGATCGTATGTAATCTGAGATCGCAGAATGAGATTGTTGCCAGCGATCCGTATCTCTAGTTTACGATTTCCAGATCTGAAGGCGATCTTGCATAAATTTTTCAACGCCCCAACTCATAGTTGGTTCATCTACCGCTCAACTCGGTGGACTCTGAGTAAAATTTGTTTATGATAGTTAATTTCTTCTGTCTCTCAGTCGTATCTCCAGATGTAGGTAGTCAGGAGCGTCTGTAAGCATTGAAGATTTTTCCTTAATTATTTGTGGTGGATCAGACTGGGTCTTCGCTGAATAGTTTCTGAATCCATAAGTTATATATATATATATATATATATATATATATATATATATATATATAATTCAGGGTTTGATTTATTAGGTTAAACTCACCGAATATAGAAGGTCATAATACATTATCTTTTTACATACAAAATAAATAAATAAAAGATATTGTGTTTGTACATCATTATTTATTTGAAGATACTGAAGTTAAATAATTTTATAGTTACAAGTTAACTGAGTATAATTTGGATGGTTGTGAGGAATCATTGTTATTCTTCTCATTGATATTCAATTCTCTTAATGATATAAATAAAGCTCAAAATGAATATGTTGTAATGGCTTCGATTCTATATGTATTGAAAAGTTGCTTTTGATTCAAAAATTGAATAGCAAAGCAATTATTATTTCCCAAGAAAGAAAATATCCCTTTTAAATTTCATAGTTACACGGATAACGAGCTACAAAATGTTTAAGCATAAAATAAAATAAAACTAGTAAAATTATTATACCTTCAATTAATATTAAATCATTTGATAGAAAATTTAAGAGGACGAATTGATTCACTAGAACTTAATATGGAATTTGACGAAATTAATATGGAATTTGTGCAAATTGTTATTACTTATATTTCCCCATATAGTGAATGATATGGGAGTGGAAAGCAGCAGCCCCAGAGACTCATAGCTAAGCTCGAACCAGTAACACAAGTCTCACCAACTTATAATTGTTGACGTAAGTATGTTTGCAATTTATAACATGATCCTAGTATTGATTCTGTCAGATTGAGAAGGATGACTAATGACATTTAAGAAAAGTCTCACCAACTTATAATTGTTGACCTAAGTATGTTTGCAATTTATAACATGATCGTAGTATCACGATTATGTCAGATTGAGAAAGATGACTAATGACATTTAAGAAAAGTCCATTCTTGTATGAGAAGGATGACTAATGACATTTAAGAAAAGTCCATTCTTGTATGAGAACATGTCATAATATCATAATAGGTATTACACAATAAATTATAAAACGAGTCCATTGAACATGTCATAATAGGTATTACACAATAAATTATAAAACGAGTCCATTGAACATGTCATAATAGGTATTACACAATAAATTGTTAAATTATAAAACAAGTACTATATTTGAAGTTAACCTCTAAAGTAGTAAATCTTATGTTTGATGAAAAAAAAATGACACATCTTGGGATAGATTAGATGGGTGTTACTATGATCTTATAATGTCGCTTGTAGGGTTTCATGACTTGCTCGTTTTTGTTCAAACTATCTAATGTGGTCTTTGCAATACAAACCAATTAAAAAGAAAGTTCCTTATGCATGTGGGATAATTTGGTTGTGTTGTTTGGACTTTCATTGTGTGTCTGTAATGTCCTCATTTTGGGACATCATTGCATGTCAGGGTGTTATAATGACCAAAGCATCCAGATGGATGTTATAGCGAGTACAGTGACTATTGAGGGTTATTTTGGGACCCGGCTTGCATCGCTCATCCTATTTCATCATTATGATCCATTCCGCACAGATTAGCTTTGCTTTTGTTGCATTCCGATGATTTCCATGATTTTTAATATTTTTAGCTATAGGTTAATTAAATTCACTGAAGAGGTCATTTTGGGCACAATACTTGGAACAACCTCTCAGTGTAATAGCTCATTGGAATTGGGAGGAACAATCGTACAGGATAGGATGATGAAAAGTGACTTGCAGTGTCTCGGGAAGCCACAAGGAGAGATAAGGTGCTTTTCAGAGGAAAAATAGTTAATTAATTAATTAAAGTGATTTAATTAATTAATTAATAATTAATAAAATGAAATTCACTTTGGAGGGACAAGGTGAGCACGAAGTATAAAGGAGAGGCAAGGGCCTCTATTCTCTCATTCATGTATGATTATCATTTTGATATCTGGCTTCTAGCTAGTGAGCCCATACCTTGGGGGTTTTGAGGGTTTTGACTTAACAAATCCTAGAGGACAATTCGGTGGTGAAAGATTTCACCTAGCTTGTTCCAATCTTGGTCTCCGGGATGCAATATTCTCCCACACCATTCTACTTCATATATACTCAGTTTCAAGGGAGTTCCACATCAGTTCTAGGCACAAGGAGAGAGAGGGCGCACCAATAAAGGGTTTCCAGCAAGGGGGGTGCAATTGTGGCATCATTCGTTTTGGTTGAGGAGAAGAGATTTCAGGAATTCCAGCTATTGGGTTTTCTTTGCAGGTGCCATAGAGCCATTCTTGGTCTCTTCTGAAGATATTTCAATGGAGGTTTGATTTACATTGAGAGTGGGATGATTTCCCCAAGAGGAGGGTGCACCATTCTTTGGAGGAGGGTTAGATCCAAGAGTCTAGCAGGGATTTTGATGATTTGGGTACTTGGGTTTTCCTTGCAAGGCCTCGATCTATCATTTCGATGGTTTTGTGGAGCCTTGGGAGGTCTCTAGAAGAGAGGTCGAACTATCTAGGGTTTCAGTCATCTAAGGGGGCACATCACTCATTGGAGGGAGGCTACATCCATGAGTTGGAGAGGGATCTTGGATATTTGAGCACCTGGGTTGTCCTTGCAGTAACCCGATCTACTATTCTACTCAGTTTGGATTCATTTGGAGGACATTAGATACAGGGCCAAATGGTTGAGGGTATCCAGTCTTCTACAGAGCGTGATCTATCCAGTGGGGGTTTGGCACTCCATACGACACATATCTCTTTTGTACCGGTCTCCATGGTGTATTCAGCCTTTGGAGGCTTGTAGGCTCTTATTGGATCATTTTGTAGCAGCTCTTAATATGTTTATTGGATCCATTTGTTGATCATTCCATATCGGAATCACTCTTGTATTAGGTTCTTGCTCATGATATTAATAAAGGTCACATCTTTTCTATTGGTTCCATATTTGGTGTATCTTGTATTTCCATTTATTATATCTCATATCTATGTGTGAAAACTGAATATAAACCCTAAGGATGAATTAAAGAATCCAACCTGCAAGTAAACACCCGAACATAAGTAAATCAACAAAGTGTTTAACGAAATGCCACAACCAGAAACAGTTTAAAAATCATGCAAAAACGCAATGTTCTTAGTCTATTTTCATGGGAACATTACAGTGGTATCAGAGCCTAGATTCCTGCCAGCCTGAGGGATCTTCCATATGGAAATATGGAGCCTATATATTTTGCTAAAGCGGTTGTACATTGTGAACGGGAATACTATGCCTGTAGTGAGAGACTTAGGGATGATATAACGTTCCAACAATGGGTAGCCATAAACAATCCTTGGTGGAGCCAAGATGAGGTCATAGAGTGGATTGATAGTATACAGAGACACAAAGCCGACACAGCTAGATGGAGGGAAGAACAGAGAAACCCCACACCCATTAGGAGAGGGCAACTTTGCTACAGTTGCAAAGTGCCTTGGGAACCAGATCATAGATGTAGGGGTAAAGGTAAGAAGCACATTATTGAGGTGCATTGTGACAATGATGATGAGGTGTGTGAGGATGCAAAGATAGATGCTCATTTGGAGCAGTCTGATGGTGCTAGTGACTCTTGCACAGAGGCTAGGGATTCTTACACGCTTGGGGAGGATAGTGACCCTTGTGCATTGGAGAGATAGTTAGATGGACAGGATGATAGCACATGTACTTCAGCGGCCATATCACATACCGTTGATGAACTTACACCTTAGCAGGGTGATGACACTGGTGAGTATTCACATGTGTTAGCGCCTAGATATGACAAGCTCCCTATGATGACCATGACACATATGTCATCTTTCCAGAAACCCCTGATAGCCACGACACATGAGGATAGTAGTGGCATGTTAGATATGATGGAGGAGACGTACGTGAGAGATACACACCAGAGACACATGGATCCATAGATCCAAGAGGAGATATATGACGTGTAGTGTTGGAACAAGGGAAAATCCAGGGTTCAACGCTACAACAGCGCACCAACAAAACCCTAACTATCGGCCCTTTCGGCAACACCTGCGAAGTAGATGAAGTCTCATGCGAGGTAGAGGAAGGGGTGGTTGCAGGACTCAAATGTCTGCAACCTTAGCTGGGACATAGATTTGTGATTCTAATACTTGACAGAGCACTCAGCAGTTAACATTCATCAATATTTAGTCTCAGTCAGAACGTAGTTAAACCCTAATTACAGAGTATCACAGTATTCATTCAGATCTAAGGTATTTAAGCACTAAGCATACATACATAAATCAGATCTAGCATCTATCCATAAGCACTAAGAATCAACAAATCATTCATCTATATTAAATCTCTAAGAAAGTAAACACATAATCACATCAATACATCGCACAAAGTAGAGCAACACAGCATGTATGTGGTTCACCCCCACCCTGGGGCTATGGCCACCAACTCTTTGTCTTCTTTATTAGCTTCTTCAATCAGTTACATGCACAGAGCCTCAAAAACCCTACTCTGCAAAGGGAATGGGATTTGTGAAGCTCACTAGATCCTTCTTCCCTGAGTAGATCTAAGCACACAGCCTTCCATAGTCTCTTGCAATGATTTTCACTTAGCTCTGAAAGTCTCACATAGTATGCACCAAATCAATCTCCACTTATCACTTAGCACTGTCAATCACATAGATTGGACTACAACCATCACTTGCATCTAGACAAAGGGCACTTAGCCATTCATACTCACTACATAGCCTTAGCATCTATTTATACATCCAAAATATGCCTAATCATGGGTAAACCCATGGGCCGAAATTCCCATACCCATTACATAATCCTGAATCCCAAAAAGGGACCTAAAAAGGGTCGAGATCCCGCGATCTACACTTCATCTTGCGCTCTGCCTTTGATAGCCTGTCAAAGTCCCAAAATTAGTTCAAACATGACCAAGGATCCTCAAAACTTGGTCAAGGGCCAACAAGCCCCCAACACTCACATGTGACTCATCCCGATTCACTCTGTTCTGACTAGTTCTACTTCAAAATCCTTGAGCGTGGCTTGAGCTTCTTCGACTTGTTGTTGTACCACAGCCTCATGTTCGATGAACTCTTGTATGAATGCCTTGTTTGCAGGTCCCTCTAGGCATTGTTCAGCTATAGTGATGACTTGCTCCAGTTCCGCTCCTCGGCCTTCGATCTCTGTGAACAGTTGGAAAGCCTTATCTTGTATAGGTTGGAGCCTTTGAGTCACTTCCATGAATTTTCTCTGGATGGTGTGGACTTGTTGATAGGTAGCGCGTTACTCCTGGGATCGCTTCATTCTTTCCATAGCTGACAGGGGCTTCAACTACGCATGTATCGTTTCTGCTTGATACTTCACCACTTGAAGTTGTGACTCTAGTGCCTTTAGTTCTGGATTCTCAATGAGTTGCTCATAGGTCTGGGCACTGCGATCAGTGATTTTCTTACATTCTGTGGCAAGGGCCTTTATTCTCTCAATTGTGCTTCAAGCAGTTTCTTCTCTTTGGTCCCTCACATCCTGCGGGGTGTCGGGCACTGTGCAGAGCTCTAAGTCTGTTATTCGTTGGTGTAGCTATTGGATAGCTTCAGTGAGCTTCTCTACTTGATGGGTGACTCGGTCTTTTTCTTGTGTCTCTAAGCCTATCACAGAGCGGAGTGTTATGTCGATTGTTTCCTTCACTTCGAGTTGCTCTACGAATAGTTGTTCTTTTTCTTGTTGCATCTAGGCTTTTTCTTCTTCAAATTTTTCCTGGAGATAAACCTTTTCTTTCTCTGTAACTCTGTTTTTTCCTAGGATTACGCCTTGCACTTACTTCAAGTCTTGGGTGGCTTGCTCTATTTCTTCTTGTATGCAATGAAGGTGAGCTTCGACCGCATCAGCTAGTCGGTGGAGTTGGGCTGGCCCATCTCCCAACTCTGGTTCTCCTGATAGCAGGGGCGTAGTGGTGACTGCGCGACTGGAATGAAGGGTCTGTTGTACCCCTCGGAGTTCGACCTCAATTCTATCATACATTTCCTCCTGCTTGGCTTCTTGTTTCTCCACGATTTCCAGTGAATATTCGTTTAGAGCTACGATGATGAAGTCAAAATCATCGGCAGTAAGCACAGTCCTCATCTTGGTCATGGTGGATTTTGATTTCTTCTGGGAAGAAGGTTTCGGCGGAGAAACCTTCCTCTTCTTCAGGGGATCAACCTTGTCTCTGGGCGGTGTTACTTCGCTTGGTTTATGTTTAGCTCCTTTTCCATTTAGTTCTTCTACTTCTTCATCACCCCCTCAGTCAGGTGATATTGAAGCAGTCTTTCCTGAGGCACTACTTAAATCTTGGACCTTGTCGGTCTTCTTCGTTCTGTTGGGCTTGGGTGTATCATGTTCTTTATGCGTGGTCTATGGGTTGTTAGGGTCAGACATCTCTGCAGATTCTATGGTAATAAGGAGGTCTCCGGACCAGTCCTTAGTGATCTCCTCCAAGTCTTCTTCCGTGAGTTTGTAGTATGATTGAAGTTGCTCCTTATGTTCATCGACTCGTGTTGTTATGTAGATGAAGTGTCGATCTGTGCAAAACTTCATCAGGGGTTGAAACCTTTGTAGGGTGTTCGAGGTCATGCGAGGTTTAGCTTCGATGGATCTCTTCAGCTGAAGGTAATATGTGTGAAAAACAACGTTCGATTTCTAATGTTTATTCATATCACTTGAGTACCAGAGTGTGGTGAACTTCACAGCAAGCGGCTCGAACGGTTCAATATCCGGAAAGGTCGCACCTTCTGGCATATCCTAGGAAAAAAAGGCGATGAGGATCAGGAGCCAGCTAAATTGAAACTCGTATCCATGATCCTGTGCTTCGTGGAAGTCTTATTCCAGTTGATTAACTAGGTACTTCACCCAATTCATCTGTAGACCTTCCAGGCACTTCCCTACGAGGTCAACGACAAAGCCTGTGACCTGCATAGGTTTGTTCTTCCTTACTAACTTTTCGGCTATTAGCTGGTAGGCTAAGCGCACTGTGCCATTATGGATGGAGGCTACCTTGTAGCCTCATGTTCCCTTTTCAACATCGTCGTATGTATCCTTGATATTTTGTGCTAGCGCACGATCTATGGATTTTCCTAGATAGAACTCCTACGGGTCGGGTCCTTACATACTTAATCCCATGATCCTATGGATCAACATCAGATCAACTATAATACGGTGGTCTAGCCATAAGTAACCGCCATGGTAACATGAAAGTAATAGCTTGATATAGGCATTCACTTCCTGGTGCCTTCAGAAGTGTGGGATTTTCATTACATTTAGCAGGGTGGATTGTGCGAGGTTCATCATCCATGGCTGGGGGATTATCTTTGAGTTATTCCCCTTCGTATTGGTCAAGTATTTGTACGGGACGAGCATGCTATAGTTCTTTCGATCTCCGAGGTTGAAGTCACTAAACTTCAACACTGCGATCTTGTCTTGTTGTGCTCTCACTGCGCGTATCCCCTTCGGGAGGTACGCAGTAACCATGGTGTACCCAAAATCTCTTGGTACATTATCATGGCTCACCGCGCCAGCGAGAGGCGGGATGTAATCGGGCAATATGGTCGAGATCAGCTTCGCATTTTCTAGGTCATCTCTGTGTTTGGTTCTGTTTTCCGCTGATGGTCGGGATGATCCGACTCTACGAGCAGTCAACGGAGAGTCTTGCACTCCTCTCGTCAATGATGCTTGAATACTTGCAGACATTTTTCTTTCATACATTACTCTTTTAGTCATTAGGTCAATGAGAAATTCTTCGACAATTTTCTCTGCAGTGTTAAGCTCGTCCGACATGCATGCTCGTGGTTTAATATCTCGATTTCGAAGAGTAACTAGTCAATGCAACGGGATGGATGGTGATAGCGCGATGATCACTGTGTGAAATCAACTAGTCTGTGAGCTCATATTCACAGTTAGCAAAAGTGTTCTCATTGTGTGGCGCGGTGGGATAAATAGATAACTTGGCAACAGATCTCTTGCAACGGGTGAGAAACCTTGATTAACTCAGTTATGTCCATTATGGCACGGTCCCAGCGGTCTGGTGGTGAACTTTCTAATCATAAATTCCTTTCTACCCGTTCAGGTCATCGGTCTAATGGTTATATTGTTTCCAACGGTTATATTTCTTCTCCATGGCGAAGTGCCATGTGGCATTGTTCTGATATCCCGACGAAGTTCCAATTTTGCAAATTTTCCTTCTGCAAAGCTCCCTCTGGAACCTTCTG
Organism: Picea glauca; assembly: GCA_000966675.3. Taxonomy (NCBI): domain Eukaryota; kingdom Viridiplantae; phylum Streptophyta; class Pinopsida; order Pinales; family Pinaceae; genus Picea; species Picea glauca. The sequence continues at coordinate 231,456 of JZKD02S1673196.1, read as the reverse complement.
TAACTTTTCAATCATATCTCTCTTTTTACTTAGTTTTCTAGCCTTCTTTGCAGTGAGCTTCATCTCAGTATTCCTTTTTCCATTATGATTCTTGTCTTCTTTTGGCAAAGTAACTTCGCGCTGGTGATATTCTTTCCTGGAAATCAGGTGTAATACTTCATTTGTATCTTGAATAGGTACTCCAGTATTCTACGGGTCTTCTAGTGTTCTTCCTACTTCGACATCCAAGTCTCTGGTTTTAAGTAGCTTCGCTCAGTTCTCTTGTTCTTCAATCAAGTGTGCGATCCTCCTAGTCATGAAATATTTTAACTCTTGCTTCTTCTGCTCTAAGATTTCTTCTTCTTTCCTTCTAGCCTGATCTCCTTCAATCCAAGGTTTTCCTAGTAACATAGCAAATGGAGCGTTGTTCTCAATAAATTTAACAACTTCAAATTATTCCTCTGTCGAAGTTCCATTGGAATTCATAGATATTTGGGTGAGCTTTCCACATAGGTTTATCAGCTTTCCTCTAAATAACCCTATGCCTCCCAATGAAGGAATCATAGCAGGCTTCCCTAGAATTTCCCAAGTTCTTTCTGTCATAATATTTACCTGTGTTTCTTCATCCAGAACACAGTTAATGTCGAAGTCTCCTATTTACTTCAATGCATTATTTTTCTTTGAAAATATTTGATAAGATGATATGTTGGTGGTCATTCAGGGTTTCTTTTATCTGTAGCAATACTTTTTCTGATTCTTTCTGGGGTTCTTCCATAATCTCAGTTGCTTGACCTTTCTCATGGTCTCCTTGTCTCATATTCATCTTTTCAACTTTAGCAATCATTCTAGGGAAATCCAAAACTTCGTGGTCCATAGCTTTGCAACAGAGGCAACTAGGCCTTCTACCAGGGCATTCTTTAGCCAGATGTCTCAGTTTTCTACAACTGTAACAAAGGGTTAATCCTCTCTTTCTCTTAAATGATCCCCAACCTTTCCTATACTACGCCCTAGGATCATGGTAGACAACCTGCAAAAAATTCTTTCTAGGATCCTGCATCCATTTGTTAGTCCAAACATTCTCTCTATGCATAGGTATAACATATCTTTCACTATCCTTATCAGATCTACTCATATCAAATATTCTTTCATCTATCAGTGCCCTAGTTTTCAAGCTAGGACAAATCATATCAAACATACTTCGATCCATAATTTAGAAACAAAATTTTCCACTAATCTTATCTTCAGCAGAGCACAAAGCTTCCAAATCTAAAACTTTTCACTATTCTTACCTTTATCAGAGCACAGAGCTTGCAGATATTACCTCTTTTCTTCATATCTGACCCTTCTTGGCACAGATCTTCACAGATCAAGTAGAATACTGCGCACTAGAGCGACAGATCTACGCACAGAGCTTTCACAATTTCAGGTCAGATCTTCACACAAAGATTATTTTTATTTAGTTCCCAACAATCACAGTTTTAGGTCCTAGCAATGGAACCATTTGTTGGCACAGGAGCAGACCCAGGGTTCAATGCTACAACATCGCACCAAAAAAACCCTAAATACCAGCCCTTTCGACAACACCTACGAAGCAGATGAAGTCTCACCCGAGGTAGAGACAAGAGTGGTTGCAAGACTCAGATGTATGCAACCTTAGCTGGGACACAGATCTGTGATTATAACACTTGACAGAGAACTCAACAGTTAACATTCATCAATATTCAGTCTCAGTTACAGTGTAGTTAAACCCTAATTACAGTGTATCACAGTATTCATTCAGATCTAGGGTATTTAAGCACTAAGCATACGTACATAAATCAGATCTAACATCCATCCATAAACACTAAGCATCAACAGATCATTCATCTATATTAAAGCACTAAGCAAGTAAACACATAATCACATAAATACATCGCACAAAGTAGAGAAAAACAACATGTAAGTGGTTCACCCCCACCCTGGGGCTAAGTCCACCAACTCTTTGTCTTCTTTATTAGCTTCTTTAATCAGTTACATGCACAGAGCCTCAAAAACCCTACTCTGCAGATGACAGGAGATCTGTGCAGCTCACTAGATCCTCCTTCCCCGAGTAGATCTAAGCACATAGCCTTCCACAATCTCTTGCAATGACTTGCACTTAGCTCTGCAAGTCTCACATAGTATGCACCAAAGCAATATCCACTTAGCACTTAGCACTTAACACTGTCAATCACATAGATTGGACTATAACCATCACTTGTATCTAGCCAAAGGGCACTTATCCATTCATACTCACTACATCGCCTTAGCATCTATTTATACATGCAAAATAGGCCTAATCATGGGTAAACCCATGGGCCAACATTCCCATACCCGTTACATAATCCTGAATCCCAAAAAGGGCCCTAAAAGGGGTCGAGATCCCTTGATCTCCGCTTCGTCTTGTGCTCCACATTTGACAGCCTGTCGAAGTCCCGAAATTAGGTCAAACATGACCAAGGATCCTCAAAACTTGGTCAAGGGACAACATGCATATAGTTGATCCTACACTCACATATCAACATGAGTATATTGAGTCACCTTTTCGGGGACTCCATTAGCTGAGCAAGTTATGGAGACTGACAGGATAAGCGGACACTTACTTCTAGGATCGGCCTGCAATGATGAGGATGCATTCCTTATTGGTCAGGATGATGGTAGCACGTGTCCTGATACATCATTATGGGATCCAAGCGTAGAGGATAGTATCAGGGTGAGTGCGCAGGAGGATACAACTACTCATACATAATACAATGTGATTCAGGGGGAGATAGCATGTGGTGATGGTGCACAGTGGCATACGGAAGGACCCAGTAGCACAGTGGACAGTGGGAATTTCAATACCTTACCTGGTGCAACGAGTTTTGTTGGGGGTTCCAGAGTTGACACTAGTAGGGTTGACACTAGCAGTGAGGGGCCTGAGGTAGCACCTCCACATGACCATGATGAGAAGTCACACTACTTGAAAAGATAGTTGAGAGTCAGTGAGGATATGATCATGGAATCCACCAGGCGCATTGATGACATGCATGCATCGATGGGAGATTATTGTTGGAGGGCATCAGTGGCACAGGGTAGTTCAAATTGGATATTTTCCATAGATGACTTTCATACTCTCAAGGAGAGACTGTATGTGATGAGGATTGAATACCAGCAGTTGTTGACCGACAAGGACTACCTATTGAGGATGGGCGAGATGTATCATGAGGCTATGAGGGAGAAGGAGTCGAAGGTGGACAGACTCACTCATGAGTTGGAGAGAACCCAAGGATTCTTGAAAGGCACACAGATAGCCCTTCAATAATAAGAGTCTAGATCAGAGGATATTCCTGAGGATATTTGTCAGAGATCCACTTCATCTATCTTAGTGGATACTCAGATATGTCATTCAGTCACATTTCCAGAGGATGTTGGTGGTCTAGCAAAGGAGCACCAAATGATGGAGGAGCATGAGGAGTACCCAGGATCATTGATGAGTATGGGGAGCTATGATCGGAAGGTGCAGGAGCTACCCTCTACGAGGATATTGGAGATATTCGAGCACTCACATATGTATAGGGACTTCAGAACTAGGGATAGTTTTGAGGACACTTCCATTTGTGTTCCAAGAGCGGTTGACCTTTATGTAGAGGTTGATCCAGTAGTACACCCAGGATCTACGATGCAACATGAGTATACGGGAGACAACATGAGTATGACGAAGCATACAATGGTGAGTGATAGCTCACAGAGACATGCTGAGATGTATGGTGGAATTAAGAGGGGTGTATTTATTTGCAGGGAGGAGACATACTTAGGGGAGCATGAATATGCCACTCCGTTGCAGTAGCACATAGTTATGAGAGAGAACCTTCAACGTATCAGAAGTTGCATGGGAGATGAGGGATGGAGGTTGGTTGACCAGCAGTTGGAGGATTTACTTCCGGTTGTATTGGATGGTTGGGATTTGATGATGACTACAGGAGAGTATTTATCATGGATATCGATGGACGATCTTCTGGTTGAATCCTTGCGATTGACCAACGCATGTGATATCTTCCAGTCCTACAATCATTTGCAAATTTTTTTGTTAGCCTTTCCTGACACTTTCATCATAGACAGCAGCATGGGGAGAGATAGACAGTGGTTGAGGACATGGGGAGTGGCTAGGCCAAGACCACCTGACATGAGTGGTTTTACGGCATCCAACGGGATAGAGGTGGATCGTCATAGGCAGCCAGTTGAGACTTGGTGCGTGATGGTGAGCATCATAGGCCAGGTGATAGAAGATGCGAACATAGGGCTTCTCACAGTGATTAGTCTGACACAAAAGCAGTTAGAGGAGATTGGAAGTGATAAACTTCCAAGTTTTCCATGGGATCCAGGAGGTGATTTGGTTAGCAGGATGTTTCACTACATGATGACCCAGGTTGCGCCAGAGAGACACATACTCCACCTTGGGTTGGTTTGGAGTGGGCCTGTAGGGACTTGTCCTATGGAGCGAGGCATATTTACACTCTTGATCATCATGGTTAGGCATGGAGATGATTGGGCAGGTACTACTTCCACAAAGATGGTTTTACAGATGCAGCTTCTGGACAGCAAGTCCAATTTCCACAGGTATCTCAGCTTGAGTATCCAGGAGTGGGGAATCTAGTATATATGCAGGGAGCAGTCTGGCATGGTTAGCATAGTGCATCGCCAACATGGTGATATTCGACAGAGACTATCATGGGACCCAGGGATTGAAGGGTTGAGAATTTCATTGATTGAGAGGGGCGAGTGGACCTTTGCAGGGGAAAGTATTTTGACTTTCCATTGAGCTTAGTGTTGAGGAGAGAACACCTCTTGAGGGTGTCACATGGAGGTCTTGCATACCTCATTCTAGCATCATCACGTACAGTTGATGGAGGCCATGTTGATATTGGTAGGGTCTTGGAGGATGGACTCATTCCAGGTGGAGGCCATGTGTCATGTGAAGGAGATTCATGGAGTTGATATATTTCAGGACTATGCTTCTCAGGATATTGCAGTTCACTTCCTAATATGGGACCCAAGGAGTGGAGAGTATGATTGTTCATATTTGGATGGATTCTACTGTGTGTCCTACAGGTGGACATGGGATCATGGTATTATACTTGGAGGGATTTGGTTATTTCTTGAGGACAAACAATATTCTAGTAGGGAGGACTATAATGTCCCCATTTTGGGACATCATTGCATGTCAGGGTGTTATAATGACCAGAGAAGCCAGATGGATGTTATAGCGAGTACAGTGGCTATTGAGGGATATTTTGGGACCCGACTTGCATTTCTCATATTATTTCATAATTATGGTCCATTCTTCACATATTGGCTTTGGTTCCGTTGCATTCCGACAATTTCCATGATTTTTAGTATTTTGAGCTATATGTTAATTAAATTCACTGAAGTGGTCATTTTGGGCACAATACTTGGAGGAACATCTCAGTGTAATAGCTCATTGGAATTGGGAGGAACAACACTAAAGGATAGGATGATGAAAAGTGACTTTCGGTGGCCCGGGAAGCCACAAGGAGAGATAAGGTGCTTTTCAGAGGAAAAAGAGTTAATTAATCAATTAAAGTGATTTAACTAATTAATTAATAATTAATAAAATGAAAGTCACTTTGGAGGGACAAGGTGAGCAGGAATTATAAAGGAGAGACAAGGGCCTCTATTCTCTCATTCATGTATGATTATCATTTTGATATCTGGCTTCTAGCTAGTGAGCCCATACCTTGGGGGTTTTGAGGGTTTTGACTTAACAAACCCTAGAGGACAATTTGGAGGTGAATGATTCCACATAGCTTGGTCTCAGGGATGAAATACTCTCCCACACCATTCTACTTCAAATCTACTCAGTTGAAGGGGAGTTCCACATCAGTTACAAGCACAGGGAGAGAGAGGGCACACCAATAGAGGGTTTCCAGCAAGGGGGGTGCAATTGTGGATCTAGCATCATTTTTTTTGGTTGAGGAGAAGAGATTTCAGGAAATCCATCTATTGGGTTTTATTTGCAGGTGCCATAGCACCATTCTTGGTCTCTTCTGGAGATATTTCAGTGGAGGTTTGATTTACATTGGGAGTGGGATGATTTCCCCAAGAGGAGGGCTCACCATTCTTTGGAGGATGGTTAGATACGAGATTCTAACGAGGCTTTTGATGATTTGGGTACTTGGGTTTTCCTTGCAGGGCCTCGATCTATCATTTTGGTGGTTTTGTGGAGCCTTGGGAGGTCTCTACGAGAGAGGTTGAACTATCTAGGGTTTCAGTCATCTTGGGGGATGCATCACTCATTGGAGGGAGGCTAGATCCATGAGTTGGAGAGGGATATTGGAGATTTGAGCACCTGGATTGTCCTTTAAATAACCCGATCTACTATTCTACTAAGTTTGGAGTCGTTTCGAGGACATTAGATACAAGGCCAAATGGTTGAGGGTATCCAGTCTTCTACAAAGCGTGATCTATCTAGTGGGGGTTTGGCACTCCATACGACAGAGATCTATTTTGTACTAGTCTCCATGGTGTATTCAGCCTTTGGAGGCTTGTAGGCTCTTATTGGAGCATTTTGTAGTATCTCTTAGTATGTTTATTGGATCCATCTGTTGATCATTCCATATCAGCCTCACTCTTGTATCAGGTTCTTGCTCATTATATTATTAAAGGTCATATATTTTCTATTGGTTCCATATTTGGTGTATCTTGTATTTCCATTGATTATATCTCATATCTATGTGTGAAAACTGAATATAAACCCTAAGGCCGAATTAAAGAATTCAAACTACAAGTAAACACCCAAACATAAGTAAATCAGCAAAGTGTTTGACGAAATGCCACAACCAGAAACAGTTTAAAAATCATTCAAAAATGCAATGTTCTTAGGCTCTTGGCTTGGGAACATTACAGTGCATGAACTCATTTTTCACCCTCAAACTTCATCTCTCATTCTTCAACCTATGTTTTAACCTGAGATGCACGCACTTCATCAAGAAATCCTCATCACGCTTGAATGTGACCCTTGCATACCTGTCACAACATGTTTACATATGAGTGAAATATCTCGCAGAAACTCAACAACGCATAGGGATGTTCGATGTTTCCTTTTTTTATCCATGGATTCATGTTATTGGTTCTAGTTTGACCCTTGGACCTTTCATTTGCAAGGTCATTTTTCTAGCTTATGCATTGATTGTTCACAGTCTACTTTCCTTCATTTTCACAGGGAATCACTCATCAACATAACACATCAACAGTGACATTAATGACAATTAAATATGAAAAAGATTATTAGCTCTCCCCGTGCCTATGACATCAATGACATCCATGATTGTCACAATGCTCTCTTCCTTTGACATCAATGACAACACAATTTCCAACATCCAAGATATCCTTCCACACAAAACTTATCTACTTTTGCAGCGTATTTTTTTGTTAATCTAATATGGTGTTTTTTTTTTCTTTGGGTAGGAATGAAATTTTCATCCAAGGAGTTTGAAGTGCTAATACTATATAGACTAATATACTCCACATTCTTCCTTCAAACAACCTTCATTTTTCCCACAGTGGATTTGACAATTCCTTCTCTATATGTTTTATCTGCATTATGAGATACTTTTCTAATGATTGGACCATTATTCCCCTTGCCCCAGGTGGGAGGAAGAGGCTTGTGAGAGAACCCCTCTAGAACCCTCATATTGGTTACTATGCCCCTTTGGTTCTATTAAAGAGGGTATCTTCCTTGTTTATTGTTGGATTTTTGGGATTTCTCTCTATTCTAGTGAACATTCACAAAGGTTATAGGATTAGTTCTAAGAATTTCTACCCCATCCTCAAAATGATGTCCAAAACTAATCTATTCTTATTGTGCAATATCAAAGGAGGGACACTTTCTAGGGGAAGGGACAATCATCATTTCCCTAGATATGTCATTCAAATTTTATTCACAATTGATGTTGAAGGTTCCCCAATTTGAGGATCAATTGAATTAACCCTTGCCTCCCTTTCTCTTGTTATGTTCCCTTTGTGGTCTGGAGAGATGACAAGTATATGTCTTCTCTCCTCCCCTTGTTCTAGACCTACCTTTTTTATTATCTCCTCATCAAGGATACCCTTCTTGGGACATGTTCTTCTAAGATTCCTATAGAGGGTGGAATATTGAGCATCTAAAGGGTATGTTAACTTAACCAAGTTTATGGGGGAACAAAATGAAACATAAAAATAAGACAAAAACATAGAGATACAACAATACTCAATTTGTACTAAACAATAAAATTTGCAGAGACTGTAAAAGAAAATTCAAAGTGAATTGAACTTGCTAGAATGGTGGTAGCTTATCTCTGAGAAGACTCATAGGGATGATTTTAGGGGCTAAATTTCTCTCATGGGCTAATTTTCCATGATTTTTCCCAAAAAAAGATTCGTTATTCTAAAAATTATTCGCCCAAATTCAATAGGATAAAATTATTTTACATTAAAAATCGCCAAAATTTTATACAAACTATATAAAATCCTTAGAAATTTGAATATTTTAAAAAAAATATCACCGAACATTTTATAGTTGGCATATGAAGGATTAGTAATATTTGCCAAAGTTTTTACATTTTAAAATAAATTTCCATCCTTAAAATCATCCCTGGAGAAGAGATATGATGGCTACACGCATTCACAAGAATATTCTTACAATGAGGCTCCCAAGGAATTTTTAACATAAATCATAAATGATTAAACCCTAAACATCCAAAACCCTAACCCCGAAAGATGAAACACCAAAAGGTTTGTGGGCTCGGATGGGGGTAGTTGATACGTCAACTTCCCTAGGGCATAAATTTTGGATACAATTTTCATTTGGGGTGATTTATACCTCATTTAAAAGGTCTAGCTGAGGACTACACATTCTGAATGGTCCAATACATGTCAATCAACATCTATTAGTAACTTCCACGTCAAAAAAATGTCACTTAGGGCCTTAAAACGACCCCTAAAGTTTGGGACCCGAAAAAATGTAGAAAAACTGCCAAAATGGAAATTGTATGTTGAGTTAGTGGAATAGGTGGGCGGCCACCAATGTCCACATGGATCAGTCCTCCCTCCTTAGGAAGCAATGGTCTCCATTGTGTTGATTTCCCCCATCAAGTAGGGAAACTTATGTTGAACTTTACGCTTGGTGAGCCACTTTCCTTGCTTTGACAACCCAATAGAGTTGGATATTTTGTTAGTGGGTTCCCTTAACATATGTGTCCATGATTCGATCAATGTTTTCCTATTTCATGTAGTCATTATTGAGCTATGTAGGTTTCATCTGCTCTTCCACCTTCGATGTGTCCAGTAGTGGTGGAAAATATGGCCGAAGGAGGTCCACATTGAATACTAGCTGTAATCCAAAGAAGGGGGTAATACTTGACTCAAAAGCATTGTTTTCCACAACCTTGGTGATTGTGTAAGGTCCATGGAAAAGTGGTCGTATCTTTCGGTGGGGTCCTGTAAGGCGTTCTTTCTGCAAATGAAACCAAACCTTGTCTCCTACCTGAGACATGTGGGGAACCCAATGTTGATAATGGTGTTGCTTGTACTTAGCATTAGCTTTCTGCAAAATATCATGGACCTATTGGCAAATGTGTTGAATTCATTCAATTAATTCGATGGCCTTGTCAGCCTCATATTAAGCATGGGAAGATTCTTCGTGTGTGGATGCAAAGGGAAATGCTACATCAATGGGACCCAATGGTTTAAAACCCAGAGCCACCTGAAAAGGGTTGTTTTCACTCGAGCTATGGATTTTTTTGTTCTATATTTGTTGGACATAAGGAAGGCTCTCATTGCATGTGCATGGATTCTTGGAGTTGTACATGCACAAGAGATGCACAATCATCCTATTGACGACCTATGTCTGGCCATTAGTCTAAGGGTGGAAAGTATTGGATTTTGTGAGGTTGGTGTCCAACAATAACCAGAGGCTTGACCAGAATGTGATCAAGAATATGTTGTACTGATCTAATATGATGGTTTGTGGTAGTTCAAAGTGTACCCATACACACTTGAAGAATATCTTGGCAGTGGCCTCAGTTGTGATACTCTTCTTCCAGGTGATCAAAATGGTCATCTTAGAGAATTTATCAACAACCACGAATAAACAATCATTTCCATCCATGGTGGAGGGGAGACTTAACATGTAGTCCATCGAGATGAATTCCAAGGGCTCATCAGGAGTAGAAAAAGGGGTGTACAGTCTTTTTTTTTTAATGGATGTCTTAGCGATGGAACAAGCAATGCAAGATCTGATATACTTACTAACATCATGTCGAAGCTTCAGCCAATATAAATACTTATGTAGTACAACCATTGTCTTCTCCACACCAAATTTTCCCGCCACCTTATTGTAGTGAGATTCCCAAATCATCTTCACATGCTCGCTTGAAGGAACACAAGGATGACCCAAATGGCATAGCAATCCATCCTGAAGATGGAAGTAAAAAATGGTCGTGCTTATTCCCAACATATGGTAGGTTGTATCGAAGATAGGATCATTTTCATAGAGTTGGGATCTCCCGATGATCTCATGCCAGCAAGAGTCGAGCATTGTGGTTAGTGTTTCAACTGGAGATCGACTGAGGTAGTCAGTGACGCGATTGATGCTCCCTTTCTTATACTAGATGTTGATGTGAAATTGTTGCAAGTATGTGGACAACTTTTTATGGAGATCATTTTTCAATTTGTCTTGTGTTTACATTAACTTTAGAGACCCATGATCTGTATGGATGATTGTCTCCTTCCCTAGAATGTAATGCTTCCATTGGCGGCGGGCTTATATGATGGAATACATTTATTTTTCACAGGTGGGGTACTTACAGACGACACCTAAGAGAGTCTCACTATGATAGGTCTCTGGATGACCGTGTTGAGTGAGAACAACACCAAAAACATAATCGGAAGCATCGATCTAAATCTCAAATGGTTGTTGCAGATAGGGTAAGGCGAGTACCAAGGTTGAGCCTAAGCGATGTTTCAAATCATCAAAAACCTTATGTTGTGATATTCCCCAAGCAAATTTGTCTTTGCAACCACCCTTGGTCACTTGGCTGAGAGCCCATGCAATATGAGAGACCCCTAATACAAATCTACAATAGAATTTGATGAGGCCCAAGAAGATTCGAAGCTCAGTGAGTGTTGTTGGGGCTAGATAGTCACAAATGACTTGGATCTTGGTTGGATCAACATGCACATTGTTGAGGAAAAGATATGAATTGATCTTACTCAATCATTTTCAAACTTTACTTGGCTAAAGAAAAATAGACGGGAATATCACCCTATGTTTATAGCCAACAAAAATAGCATCATAACTCACAAGTATTAATTACGAGTGCTTAGGCTAGTCTTTTATCAACAAAAAGCTTGCTGGAAATTCACTTTTTATGTGATTTTTTGAATATAATAGTTGCTAAAATTAATGTAAGAAAAGAAGTAAAGACACCAAGATGATAATCAATATAGATGAGACATAAAGCAATCCTTTATTTTATTCCAATTCACCAAAGATTCATTTTCTTTACAAAATATCATACATAAATCTTGGACCAAAGTCAAACTTAGACATCCCCGATGAAACATACAAAAGGACCTCTAACAGAAAACCAAAACTGAACTCTAAAAGCTGGATCAGCTTGCCACGTATTGTTTCCCACTCAACTCTTCACAATAGCCTTTATCAGTCATGAAAATTAATTCACAAATAGACAAATCTACACAGACTATCAAAGATAGATCAACACCTCTGAAAAACAAGTGTCTTAATGATTTGATTCAGCCCTGAATATTGTTGTCTACAATAAGACCCTACTATCACAAAAGAGAATTAGGCTTTGATGAATATATGAATGAATGAAATTTGAACTATCTCAACATAACTCATAGAGAAAACCTTAGCATGCTTCTGCTTCTCTCCTCCTTTATGTTCCTCCCTTCATTTTTCTTTTAACAAGTCGGAATTGGTTGAAGTAATTAAACCAACTAATTAGTAAAGTTAATTAAAAGAATCAACTAGCTTTAGTTAGGGGGAAAGGTAATAATCATAATAAGGGTCATAAATAAATAATAACTAGTAGGTGGGACCCCTTGTGACTCCCTTTAGTTCATAACAATCATAACAATCATAACATAACCATTAGTTAATAAAAACACACCTCCTTGTGTCTCCCATCAACAAATTTACTTTTGGCAATTTTAGCTCATGAAATTTGAAATTATTTCAAAAACAATACTCATATATCCAAAATAAAACATGTTGTCCAAAGATCCATAAAGTCAACTATTATAAAACAATAGACAGCATAAAACTCAAAAGCCATATTTCCCAGTCTGTGATGCAACCCTTCCTTGGTTGTTGTTGTCACCTCTTGATTTTCCTAAATTTTCCTTTGGTTGTGCAGAGCCTTTAGACTTAATCTCACTGATCATGTGGGAACAAACATCCCTCAAATGCATCCGGGAAGAAACAGATTTGTCAAATTCATTGGAGGGTGAGGAAGGGGTAGTAGTGGCTTTTCCTTTATCAAGTGCATGGTGGGATTTCGTCTTCAATATCTTGCTAGCATGGGAGGATTGCACTGGTGAGTGGTTAGGAGCAGCTTGGACAATGGGGTTCAAAGGTGGAGGAGTAGGAAAAGACAAGTTAGGCCAGTCACGATGTTGGGAGACTATCGGGTGGACAATCTCCTGCCATCCAACATTTTCAAGGACCTCCGGTTGTAAGGAGACATGAGGAGACACAGGGATACCGGGGGCTTGTAGGGCTTGGAAAGGAGGCCTTTCATGCCTAGGTTGGATTATTCCCTTCCCAATCCAATTAAATAATCGGGCATGAAACAATTGGCCAAGATCTTCCGAATCAACATCAAAATGTATGGAGAACCCGGGCCTTCTTGGGACTCAGTTCCAGTTTCCTCTACCTTTGTTTCCTCGGCCATGGCTACCTCGACTAAAAAAACCTCATCCTGCATGTGTGATCAATTAGAAAATAATATTTTAAATAACCATGCATGAAAACTCTTTAAAAATATGAAATAGATTTGGCTCAGAATGTATCAAACTCATGCAATCCAATCCATACAAATTGTTTTACTATTAATCAACGAGCAGGGGGGTGAAAAAAAGTTCAGGGATACGTGAGGGGTTTGTATTGAGAAAAAATATGATATAATGAAAGGGGAGAAGACATGGTCACTGCTCAATGACAATAACAATCAACTATAAAGAAAACCAATAAAACCTCAATACAATCCACAGAAGACACTGCCACTTTCATCCATTTTAACACAGAAATTATCTTGACTGTAATTAATCTCAGAACAGGGAGTGAAAAAATGAAATGGGAAGGTGATGGGATTTGTAATCGGTGGAAAATGAAACCATGGAAGGGAAGAAAGACTAATACTATTCATGAGATTAATTAAGTGATCCATAAACATGCTACGAAGAAGATGCATCAACCATCCACAATTTCTGTGCAATTTAACTAATTCATTGTTCATAATAAAAAAATCCAACACAATGCTACCACGAGACAATATGTATTTCACACAATTTGTAAGAGGTTTTGTTCCATTCATCCACATACTTTGCATTTTATAACAATTTTCGAACAGTACTCATTTCCAATCTGTAAACTATCAAAATCAACAACTGCCCATGCATTTCTTCAATCCACAGTAATACCCAAAAGTCATGTTTTCAAATTAGCAATGAAATCACTATTACTGCAATCAGGCATATTTGAATGCAATGATCTCCGTTAACATATATAGGCAGTAACTAAAATAATCAAGACCAAATTGCCACACCAAAACTGACAATTAAACATACAACCCACAGTCACTAGTTAGACACAAGCTATGCATGGGGTAATTCACCCAAGCAATGTAACTCTGCCATTGTAAAAAAAGAACAATTCAATATGAATTAAAATCTGGGCTATCCATCCAACATGAAAAGGTGTCAACAACAAGCCTGTCTCAACAAATGATCAGGATGCAACAGAACATGCTCAAAAATTCTATGAGTATCTTTGACTTGTGAGAACTCAAGCCATCTATGTTATACACAGTACACAACCAACAGAACCCCATGTTGCAAAATTTCACTTTAACAAAACAAACCCATAGTCACGGTAACAACTCAACATCTCGTGCCGAGCCATTGATTTATTATAACATTTCTTTGATTTAGTTACACCGTGATCGAAAATGCTTTTTCAAATTCCATCTTATACAATCAAACAAGCATAAGGATGCAATGGATATACTCTTTACAACCATCTTGTTCAATAGTCATTTGGCCCCAAAGAAAACACAGTTACCACTACCAATACTTATTTTGCAAACACACAACGCGATATGAGTAACGTCGAGAATTTTCACCAATGCTAGCTAAACATTCAAATAATCATCAGTGAAAAAACTAGTGACTATGTATCTACCAAACAACTCGACATTGTCTTAAAAAAAATTAACAACCTAACAAGTTGTAGCAATAATGCATACCCACGCATCCAATCGAATTGGGGCAGAGGCCATTTCCATTAACAAAACTGAGCTATCGACATAAGGAGAGTAACTGTGTGCTTTGAAAGTGCAACTGGTAATGTAGGGTTTACCACTATTATAATCGAGCCAGTGACTATATACCAACTAACACGACTGTCATACAACCAACTAGGCGAGCTTGTTCTCAAAATAGTCGACAATTATACAACCATCCAACAAAAACCGAGTCGTAAAACAACAAGCCAAGTTGGTCTTCTTAAACAACTTCCAGACTGGAGGGTCGAAGTTGTTTCGTAGTCAACAAGGGGAGAGCAGAGACACTCCTTGTAATGGAAAAACCTCTAAGGCCACAGTGCATACAGGACGAACCACAACTCATTTGTGGTTGGGCACAAATCCATGACAGGGGCCGTAACTGAAAGGTAGGGCTCTAGTCTTTCCTGGAAAAGGTTATTTAAGGTGTGCAAGGTATCACCCTAGCACTCTTCGGTCGACAATCACATCACAGAGGTGAAAACAGGGTCGAGGAAGGACAGGAACCTCATTTTGTGACTCCTGGTGGTGCAGTCAACCAATGTCGAAGTGAACAAAACCTCCGACCATTAAACCCATGAAGGGCAGAGACTGGATTTAGAGACAATGCGTGAAGGTAACTATCCACCCAAGACTAAACAAAAACCCTCCAACCAAATAGCAGTGATAACAAATAGCTATCACCCAGGATTGCCAATAACCTTGACGAACTCAAAATCGTTACAGGAAGAACCATTTTCTCTCCATTTCCAGAAACCAAATTTCACACAGTTGCAACACTTAGGAAAACACAACCCCATACACCTAAGCTAGTAATCATTTCATAACCAGAGTAAAATCATGAATGGCCAAAAAACACATACCTGTAATTGAATTCCTTAAAACAAGAGTTGGATGAACAGTCTCTCGGCCAAAATTTTGGAGCATAACCCAAGCAGCAAGATCGAAAAATAGCCCGACTAGAGTGGCAGCTAACAGGAGGGGTAAAGGTGACATGTAGTAAATTCACATCGCCTCCATCCCCAATGCATTAATTCATCAGTACATGCCAACACATTCTTCATTAACCATTAATCAAATTATGTATCGAAAACATCACCATATTAACAGTCAATAGCACGACTTATGCCATACATAATTCGAATCCCACATAATTCAACCCTTAGCATAACCAATAGCACCATTAATTTTCCAAATGCGCCATCAACATTTCATACTATCTGTGTACTAACCATATAACCCAATCAAAATTTCATTTCCATTTTCTTGCTAGCTAGGGGTTAACTATAATCATCAAGTATTTTCATGCATGTAGTATAGTTAGGACAGCTTTAAAATCTTCCCCTTGCATTTGTTATAGTATTTTTCCTTTCTCAAAACTGCCTTTCATGTAATTTTATCAACATGGTTGTTGTGCAGGTGTGAGAAGAATGGATAGCAATGATATTAGTGAATAGCACAGGTTGTAGTAACATAAGGAGTCAGTGATACATAAGCTCAAATCATAACCAATAATCAACAAGATCTTCATCAACCATGTAAGTCGTGTCGCACAACATCATAACCTCAAAAAATGAACAGATATGATCTTTGATAGTTCAAGGGAGTCCCACCTACTAGTATTATTTAGTTTTATAATAATAGGCTTTAGCAATACTTTGCGGGTGAAACTACGTTGACGTTTTTAATCATCAACAAACTGGTGACTCCACAGGGAAAATTTGTTTCCAACAGATTTAGAACTCAGAACTCATGGTTTCGCAGACCAATAACAACAGGTCAAGAAGATAAAATGCGGATGATTATGCAACAGAGGGAAGTGAGAAGATTTAATGGAAAGATGACCGGGAACTTGGGAATAATTCATGAAAAGTGTTAAGTATGAGGGGTTTTTACCACTGTATTTGACCGGAATCTTCTCTCTAACTTTTAAGGAGGAAAACTTTAGACTTTCTCTTAAAATCTTGATAGATGAAGAAATGGAAAGAAGAAGTGGGAGATAGCCAATTCTTTATAAGACAACAGTGAAAAAATTGTAATAATTTCAAGGGTCCTTCAGAGGAACATCCTGACATCTTTGTAAGCTTGATTGTTATTATCTAACAATGCTTTGCAGGAGTGTTACTGTGGGAAAATTGATCCGACATCCTATTTGACCAAAATGATTAAAGATAAGAAAAAACCAAATCATGACAGAAGTAAAACTGCAGAAACTAAAACAACAGCAATAAAAGACAGAAATTAAGTGCAGTAGGAAAAAAAAACTTAACCTAGAAAGCAGAAATCAAAGTACTATAAGTAGAGAAAAGAAACGCAAAAATTGAAAGCAGAGCTAGGCTACTATTATACAGAAATTCAATCCGCATTAGAACCATTTCACGTTGGTCCTTCGCAATAATTCAAGCGAGGATTGTTAGTGTTGTAGGAAAACCATTGTCTATGTAATTCCTTTAAAATTTTTGAGTTAGTGTCCAAGACAAAAGTAATCTGGAAATGACCCAACACTTGAAATTCTGGTGTAATTATCAGCCATGTTACGCATACAATTAAATCATCAAGATAAGCATGGAGACTGACCAATTCATTGGAAGTTGTGTATATATGCCTTTTAAAGGCGGAACTTGCATAAAATAATCCAGAAGGAAAGCAGTTGTAATGCATAGCATTGCAATTTGTAGTAAGAGTGGTTTTGTGAAAACTTTCCCTTTCTACCTTGATTTTACTGTATCCAAACAAACTGTCAATTAAGGGATTCAACTGTAACTCTACAACCTGTTCCAGAATCATTCTTGCATAGAGGGGGGGAGAAGGGTTTCTCATAATAGGCTGACTGAGGGTGCGAATATGAACAGGGCTTCTATTATGATCTGTGATCTTTGAAGTAGGTACCCGATTTGGAACCTGTCCAAGGTGGACTGGAAAAAACATTCCATCCCTTAAGGAATCTCTCAACCCCCTTCGAAAGAGTGTCTTTAGTGCAGAATTAACAAGTTCTTGTTTTTTCCTAGCTAGATTTAGAATATGTTGAACAAGACCAGGATCAAAACCACGAACATCCTCATAAGACCAAGCAAAAACCTTTTGAGATTCACCAAGTAACCCAGTGCACCCCATCTATTTTCTAGCAGAACATTGGACATTTATTTTAACATTCGTTGAAGATTTAGGTGTCCTAATGTTCAGGAGGATGGTTTCAACCACCTTATTTTGTAACTCCTCGTCTTTTTTCTTTTTCTTTGTTTCCTACACCACTCAATGAAAACAACTCTTTAGAGGATTCAATCCCTCGGTAATCTCATCGTTTTCTGTGGATATAATCTCTTCGAGCTCAAGAGATTGATTTTGAAAGAAAACACAAATGCTCTCATCATTAGGGATGGCTTTCCAAGATCTTTCCTTTTCATGAACATATGGGCGATGTAGAGATTGAAAAGCACAATCATGCCTATGAGGTAAGAGTTGTTTATTAGGAGAGGCTGCAAAGACAGCTAACCACTCAACCATTGAATTCAAATCCTTCTTTAAATGAGTGATGTTGAAAGATAGAAGGTTCAAGACAAGTGCCCAAACAGTTTGGGAGTATCGCTTCATCAGCTTGTTTCCAGCAGAGCATATCTTACGTATTAGGTTCACAACAAGCTTAGAATTTCCGAAAACAGAAAGGTGAACACAACCAAGATTAAGTGTGTTCTCAATGCCTAACAATAAATCTTTGAATTCAGTGGTATTGTTTGTACAGGAAAACTCCAACCTGTATGACAGATTATGATTTTTTCCTGCAGGGGAAACCAAGATAATACCAGCCCCATTACCTTCGTTAGAGTGTGAACCATCAAAGTGCATGTGCCATAATTCATCATCTATATCAATTCTTTCCAAAGGAATATTATCCTCTTCGGAAAAGATGGAATACACTCCTAGGTCTTCTTCGATATAGTTTACGCTAAACTGCGGAACACTCTCTATGTAGGGTGAAATTCTTCCCTTTCTAAGGACTATAATGTTCTTACCATTCTGAGGAATGGATAAATGTGTCCCTTCGAGTGAGAGGTACCCACCTGTTAGGGGTTGCCAATCTCTTCCCAAAATAATTGAGTAATTGTTTGCATGCATATCAATCACCTGAATGTTGAGGGATGTCCTCATCTCAGGATGGGCACATAAAATGAAGGTTACATCCTTAATCTCGCCTATGGTTGTTTTTTGTAGACTATTATAGGAGAGCATGCTTCGGGCGTTTTCATTTGTACAATACAAGCCTAGCTCTTCCATAATAATCTTCGACATCACACTTGGGCCCGAACCGCCATCAATGAGACAATAATGGGCAATCTTATCCATGATCTTTACAGAAATATAAAAAGGGGGGTTTTTTATAGGGTATCTAAAGTTATGTACACCTACTTTATTTACAGAAGAATCCTCTTTGTTTACCTCTTTGGAAAGATTGGCTACAATGGAAGCCTTTCCTTCCATGAATTGTTTCAAATGCATCTATTGTTCAGGGACAACAACCATGTCTAGGAGGGTTTCATATGCTTTGATATTGGCCAATTGATTCAATACATTGTATTTGGAAGAGGGAAGAGGGGGGGTGATTCCTTGAATCTCGGGGATTTTAGGAACCTGGGGCGTAGCAGCAGTGGAGGATGAGCTCGAGCTAGAAGAACTGCGAGGAGCATCAAATTTTCCCTTGGGAGTATAGGCCTTTTTCCTAGTGTTGATGACCATGACATCCTCTGGCTCTACAAAGTCTAGGAAAATGATAGTAGCTTTTGGTGTCTTACCAAAGATCTTATCTCTGGAACTCTTCTTTACCTCACACGTGGTTTCTTCGTGGTGTTCCTCGCAAAAGTTGCACCAACTCCAAGGCAAGATAGCCTTAGGCTAAAAGTTATTTTTAACTGGATTTCTAAAAGGGGGCGCAGAAGAGGATGAAGCTCCAAGGGTGAGAGGTGATACAATACCCTTCCACTCGAATTCTATCATACAATTTCTCATATCTTGTACTAGTTGCAAGAGAGCGGACATGTCTTTCTATCTAACTGATTCTCTCTAGGGAAGACCATATCTTTCAAGTTGTTCTTCATACTATGAGAAAGTATACAGAGCAGAAATGAGATTATCGATGTCCTTGTCTTCAAGCCTATGATGGTAGGGAGAAGGCAACGCATTGTAGTAATGCATGAAAGTGGCTTGGCTCTGAGGGCGGATAAGTTTGGGGATTTGACTGTACAACTTGGTGAAATGCAAGTTGAAAGACTTGATGGTCTCACCATATTTATAAGTGACGTTAATGTATTCCCTTAACTTCTTGGCAAGGTTTTTGGATTGCCCATACGTGGATCAGAACCAATATATTAACTCCTCCCAAGTAGACAGGATCATAGGAGGAAGTTCAAAGAAGTCGGTCGCAGTCTTTCCTTCCAGGGGATTGACAAACAAGCGCATGAAGGTGTCATTATCGTTGGCCCCTATGTTATGACAAGCATTAGAAAATGCCACTAGGTGTTCATTAGTACTGACAGTGTTATTCCCTGGAAACTTAGGCAAGTGTTATTTAAACTTTGGAAGTGGGCGAGTAGAAGGTGCTAAGTTAAGAGGAGAGGACACATGGCACGGTGTGGTTGTGGCGTCTTCTTAGAACTGGAAAAGTCCATACTTTTTTATGACTTTGGTGGGATTTGTGGTAGATTGGACAGGGATATGGTGGCTATATAAGCTACCGATCACTGATGACGATGAATATTGGGAAGATGGAGAATTTCCAGTGCCACCAGAGCCACCACTAGATGCCATCTTGTGGGTGATAGGTGAGGGAAAGAAAGACGAGATGGATGAATCAAATAAAGTCCTCCTTGGAGAACTTTGTTGAACAGATAACACTATGTTTCTTCTTCCTATTTCAGCGATAGGATTGATTTCCAGTCACAAGCCTCTCCTTCTTCTGGAATCACATGAATCTAAGGACATGAAAGGAAGGCCAAAACTTGAAGAAACAAAGGGTTACTGTTGATTTCTAGGTTGTCTACATCTAGCCTCCAATCATTCTTGAGCACTAATATCTCGTTCGATCGTTCCCCGAGAATGGTTAAGTTCAGCACGGATATTGGTGGTGTCTAGAATGGTATTAAACAGGTTCGAAGCAATGTTGGTCTGGTATTGAAGACCGGGCTCAATATCGGGCTGCATTGCAACAGGAACAGTCATTAATAGACAAATAGTCAAAGAATCAATTTCAGAAAAAGAAAGATGTATCGATAAAAATCGAGTATATAAAAAAATATTAACCAGAGAGATATCGAAGATCTCCGTAGTATGGTCACCAAAATAAATGTTGAGGAAAAGATATGAATTGATCTTACTCAAGCATATTCAGACTTTACTTGGCTAAAGAAAAGTAGACGGGAATGTCACCCTATGTTTATAGCCAACAAAAATAACATCCTAACTCACAAGTATTAATTACGAGTGCTTAGGCTAGTCTTTTATAGACAAAACTCTTGCTGGAAATTCACTTTTTATGTGATTTTTTTAATATAACAGGTGTTGAAATAAATGTAAGAACGGAAGTAAAGACACCAAGATGATAATCAAGATAGATGAGACATAAAGCAATCCTTTATTTCATCCCAATTCACCAAGGAGTCATTTTCTTTACAAAATCTCATACAGAAATCTTCGACCAAAGTCAAACTTAGACATCCCACATGGAACATACAAAAGGACCTCTGATAGAAAACCAAAATTGAACTCTAAAATCTAGATCATCTTGCCACATATTTCTTCCCACTCGACTCTGCACAATAGCATTTATCAGTCATGAAAACTAATTCACAAACAGACAATTCTACACAGACTATCAAAGATAGATCAACACCTCTGAAAAAACAAGTGTCTGAATGATTTGATTCAGCCCTGAATATTGTTGTCTACAATAATACCCTGCTATCACAAAAGAGAATTAGGCTTTGATGAATATATGAATGAATAAAAGCTGAACTATCTCAACATAACTCAAAGAGCAAACCTTCGCATGCTCCTGCTTCTCTCCTCCTTTATGTTCCTCCCTTCCTTTTTCTTTTAACAAGTCAGAATTGGTTGAAGTAGTTAAACCAACTCATTAGTTAAGTTAATTAAAAGACTCAACTAACTTTAGTTAGGGGGAAAGGTAATAATCATAATAATGGTCATAAATAAATAATAACTAGTAGGTGGGACCCCTTGTGACTCCCTTTAGTTCATAACAATCATAACAATCATAACATAATGATTAGTTAATAAAAACACACCTCCTTGTGTCTCCCATCAACATATTTACTTTTGGCAATTTCAGCTCATGAAATTTGAAATTATTTCAAAAATAATACTCATATATCCAAAATAAAACATGATGTCCAAAGATCCATAAAGTCAACTGTTATAAAACAATAGACAACATAAAACTCAAAAGCCATATTTCCCAGTCTTTGATGCAACCCTTCCTTGGTTGTTGTTGTCACCTCTTGATTTTCCTGAATTTTCATTTGGTTGTGCAGAGCCTTTAGGCTTAATCTCACTGATCACTTGGGAAAAATCGTCCCTCAAATGCATCCAGGAAGACACGGATTTGTCAGAGTCATTGGAGGGTGAGGAAGGGGCAGCAGTGGTTTTTCCTTTATCAAGTGGATGGTGGGATTCAGTCTTCAATCTCTTGCTAGCATGGGAGGATTGCGTTGGTGAGTGGTTAGGGGCAGCTTGGACAATGGGTTTCAAAGGTGGAGGAGCAGGCAAAGATAAGTTGGGCCAGCCATGATGTTGGGAGACTGTCGGGTGGACAATCTCCTACCATCCATCATTTTTAGGGACCTCCGATTGTAAGGATACATGAGGAGGTATAGGGATATCGGGGGCTTGTGGGGCTTGGAAAGGATGCCTTTCAGGCCTAGTTTGGACTATTCTCTGCCCAATCCAATTAAAGAATCCGGCATGAAACAATTGGCCAAGCTCTTTTGAATCAATGAAAAAATGTATGGAGAACCTGGGCCTCGGTTCCAGTTACCTCTACCTATGTTTCCTCGGCCATGGCTACGTCAACTGAAAAAAACTCATCCTGCATGCGTGATCAATTAGCAAATAGTATTTTAAATAACCATGCATGACAACTCTTTAAAAATATGAAATAGATTTGGCTTAGAATGTATCAAACTCATGCAATCCAATCCATACAAATTGTTTTACTGTTAATCAATGAGCAGGGGGGTGAAAAAAGGTTCAGGGATACGTGAGGGGTTCGTATTGAGAAAAAATGTGATATAATGAAAAGGGAGAAGACACGGTCACTGCTTAATGACAAAAACAATCAACTGTAAAGAAAACCAATAAAACCTCACTGCAATCCACACAAGACATTGCCACTTTCATATGTTTGAACACAGAAATTGTCTTGACTGTAATTAATCTCATAACAGGGAGTGAAAAAAATGAAATGGGAAGGTGATGGGATTTGTAATTAGAGGAAAATGAAACCATGGAAGGGAAGAAAGACAACTATTGCTCATGAGATTAATTAAGTGATCCATAAACATGCTATGAAGAAGATGCATCAACCATCCACAATTTCTGTGCAATTTAACTAAGTCATTGTTCATAATCAAAAATCCAACACAGTGCTACCGCAAGACAGTATGTATTTCACACAATTTGTAAGAGGTTTTGTTCCATTCATCCACATACTTTGCATTTTATAACAATTTTCGAACAGTACTCATTTCCAATCTGTAAACTATCAAAATCAACCACTGCCCATGCATTTCTTCAATCCATAGTAATACCCAAAAGTCATGTTTTCAAATTAGCAATGAAATCACTATTACTGCAATCAGGTCTATTTGAATGCATTGATCTTTGTTAACATATATAGGCAATAACTGAAATAATCAAGACCAAATTTCCACACCCGAACTGATAATTAAACATACAACCCACAGTCACCAGTTAGACACAAGCTATGCATGAGGTAATTCACCCAGGCAATGTAACTCTGCCATTGTAAAAAAAAGAACAATTCAATGTGACTTAAAAGTTGGGCCATCCATCCAACATGACGAGGTGTCAACAACAAGCCTATCTCAACAAATGATTAGGATGCAACATAACATGCTCAAAAATTCTATGAGTATCTCTTAATTGTGAGAACTCAAGCAATTTATGTTATACACGGTACGTAGCCAACAGAACCCTGTGTTGCAACAATTTCACTTTAACAAAACAAACCCATAGTCACGGTAACAACTCAACATCTCGTGTCAAGCCATTGATTTATTATAACATTTATTTGATTTAGTTACATCGTGATCGAAAATTCTTGTGCAAATTCAGGCTTATACAATCAAACAAGCATAAATATGCAGTGAATATACTCTTTACAACCATCATGTTCAATAGTCATTTGGCCCCAAAGAAAACCACAGTTACCACAACCATTACTTATTTTGAAAACACACAACGTGATATGAGCAACGTCAAGCATTTTCACCAATGCTAGCTAAACATTCAAATAATCATCAGTGAAAAAACCAGTGACTGTGTATCTACCAAACAACTCATCATTGTCTTAAAAAAAATTAACAACCTAACAAGTTGTAGCAATAACGCATACCCATGCATCCAATCGAATCAAGGCAAAGGCCATTTCCATTAACAACACTGAGTTATCGACATAA
The DNA here is from genome assembly GCA_000966675.3 of Picea glauca. NCBI lineage: Eukaryota > Viridiplantae > Streptophyta > Pinopsida > Pinales > Pinaceae > Picea > Picea glauca. The sequence goes on along the minus strand of JZKD02S1673196.1, from coordinate 207,188 downwards.
GGAGAGTAACTATGTGCTTTGAAAGTGCAACTAGTAATGTAGGGTTTACCACTATTATAACCGAGCCAGTGACTATATACCAACCAACATGACTATCATACGACCAACTGGGCGAGCCTGTTCTCAAAATAGTCGACAATTATACAACCATCCAACAAAAACCGAGTCGTAAAACAACAGGTCGGGCTAGTCTTCTTAAACAACTTCCAGACCGGAGGGTCGAGGTTGTTCCGTAGTCAACATGGGGAGAGCAGAGCCACTCCTTGTAATGGAAAAACCTCCAAGGCCACGGTGCATACAGTACGGACCACGACTCTTTCATGGTTGGGAACAAATCCATGACAGGGCCATAACTGAAAGGTAGGGATCTAGTTTGGTCTGGAAAAGGTTATTTAACACATGCAGGGTATAACCCACGTGCTCTTCGGTCGACAATCACAGCACAAAGGTGAAAACAGGGCCGGGGAAGGACAGGAACCTCATTTCATGACTCCTGGTGGTGTAGTCAACCAATGTCAAAGTGAACAAAACCTCTGACCATTAAACCCATGAAGGCCAGAGACTGGATTTAGAGACAATGCGTGAAGGTAACTATCCACCCAAGACTAAACAAAAACCCTCCAACCAAACAGCAGTGATAACCAATAGCTATCATCCAGGAAGGCCAATAACCTCGACAAACTCAAAATCGTTACAGGAAGAACCATTCACTCTCCATTTCCAGAAACCAAATTTCACACAGTTGCAACACTTAGGAAAACACAACCCCGTACACATGAGCCAGTAATCATTTCATAACCAGAGTAAAATCATGAATGGCCAAAAAAGACATACCCGTAATCGAATTCCTTAAAACAAGAGTTGGCCGAACAGTTTCTCCCTACCTAAAATTCATAGCATAACCCAAGCAGCAAGATCAAACAATAGCCCGACTAGGGTGGTGGCTAACAGGAGGGGTAAAGGTGACATGTAGTAAATGCGCGTCGCCTCCATCCCCAGTGCATTAATTCATCAGTACATGCCAACACATTCTTCATTAACCATTAACCAAACCATGTATCAAAAACATCACCATATTAACAACCAATAGCATGAATTATGCCATACATAATTCGAATCCCACATAATTCAACCCTTCGCATAACCAATAGCCCATTAATTTTCCAAATGCACCATCAACATTTCATACTATGTGCATACTAACCATATAACCCAATCAAAATTTCATATCCATTTTCTTGCTAGCTAGGGGTTAACTATAATCATCAAGTATTTTCATGCATGTAGTATAGTTAGGATATCTTTAAAATCTTCCCCTTGCATTTGTTATAGTATTTTGCCTTTCTCAAAACTGCCTTTCATGTAATTTCACAAACATGGTTGTTGTGCAGGTGTGAGAAGAACGGATAGCAATGATATTAGTGAATAGCACAGGTTGTAGTAACATAAGGAGTCAATGATACATAAGCTCAAATCATAACCAATAATCAACAAGATCTTCATCAACGATGTAAGTAGTGTCGCACAACATCATAACCTCAAAAAATGAACAAATCTGATCTTCGATAGTTCAAGGGAGTCCCACCTACTAGTATTATTTAGTTTTATAATAATAGGCTTTAGCAATACTTTGCAGGCGAAACTACGTTGACGTGTTTAATCATCAACACACTCCATGTTCATCTACAATGTATCCAAGGTGTTGGATCTTGTTCATTCCAAAGGAGCATTTCTCTAAGTTAGCATATAACTTGTGTTCTCGCAGAGTGTGGAGGACCTACTAAATGTGTTGCAAGTGTTATGTCCAAATCTTGTTGAAGACAAGGATGTCATCCATATATACAACCAAAAAGGAATTGGTGAAGGGCCGCAAGATGTCGTTCATCAACTTCATGAAGGTGGCTAGGGAATTTGTTAATCCAAAGGGCATGACCAACCACTCAAAAAGACATTATTTAGACTTAAAATCAGTCTTCCATACATCAATATATTATATGGGGACCTGGTGGTAGTTGGACTTCATATCAATCTTACTAAAATACTTGGCCCCCTTGAGCTAGTCGAGAAGGTCATCAATTCGGAGAATTGGGTACCAATTCTTGACTATGATTTTGTTCATAGATTTGTAATCAATACAAAGTCGTCAAGTCTTGTATTTCTTCTGTATGAGCACGATTGGGCCTCCGCAGGGTGAGGATATTGGTCGAATGTTCCCTTTTTGGAGAAGCTCTTGGATCTAGCGCTTGATTTCCTCATTTTCCATGAGAGAGTGTCGATACACTATCTCATTAGGCGAAGGCGTTCCAGGAGTTAGCTCAATTGAGTGCTTGACCTGACAGTGCAGAGGCACCCTGGTCGGTGAGGTGAATATGTCTCTATATTATTCCATAACCTTGTCGACTTGCTTATGTTTCTTAGAGGAGCCCTATGCAAAGGCCATGGATGTGGCCACGACCTTTTGTTCATTTTAAGAGTGAATCATGAAAAGGACAAATTTCCTAGTCTAGGAGATGACCTTCCTACACTGCTTAGCTGAGACCAAAGAAATTGCAGTAGGTGGAGCTACCTCTGGGACCATGTACAATTGTTTTCTCACAGTAACAATGACACTGTGAGGTCTAGACTCATATACATCATGATGTTTCCACATATATGGCTGGCCTAAAAGAACATCACAAACTTCAAGTGGGGAAACATCACACAATACCTCATCCTTGAAGAGCTTGATTCCATAAGGCATGAAGCATTGTTGGCTGACACGGAGGTATCATCCTTGGTTGAGCCACCCGATGTTGTACGGATGTGGATGTGGTGTTGTTGGTGAATCTAACTGATTCACAACCTCTACTAAGATGAGGTTATTTTGGCTTCCACCATAAAAAATGAAATGTAGCGGAGCACCCTTCACCCACATCTGCAAATGAAAAAGGCACTCACCTTCCTCCGACTCTTCTAGTTCATTTTGTTGGATATTGGTGGTAGCGATTGTGGCACTAGGTTATGCATGATCCACTTCTCCTTTTCTGGCTCTGAATCATAGTTGGAGCCAGGATCTGACTTTAAGTCTCTTAACTCGACTACCAATTATTGCTTCAAGCGATATTCATGGGTGTTGTGCCAAGGGATTTTATAGAATTTGTGCTTCCCAGTGTCTTTCTTTGTCTTCCCATTACCCTTCTTTTTTGGTGGCTTAGACTAGTTGTCCTGCGGTTTTCCATCCTTACTTTGTCCTTTGTTTTGTGTGTTAGGGATAATTTTGCTCGGCTTCTTCTCTGATGTGCTCGTAGATCCAAACTCTTGCTTATTCCTCTACTTAAATTTTTGCTCGATTTTGATAACATGTCGATAAGCATCTCCCAGTGATGAGATGTCTAAAAACTCCATTTTTTTTTGGATGTACCTTTGTATGGCCCCACGATATTTTAGAACCATATGTCGCTCGGAGTCTTTGATACTCAGCTTGGTGCGTAAGGTATGGAAGTTATTTGTGAACTCCAACACTGTTTGGTCCCTCTCCTGATGGAGTGTGGTCCATCTCATGTACTGGTCGTCGTAGTTTCCAACAGGGTAATAGTGTTCCTTGATGGAATCCATAAAAGAGTCCTAAGTGGGATCGACTCCAAATATTTCAGACTCCTCTGTGGATTTTTTCTCACAGTAAGTCTCTCACCAATGTTTGACATGGGGGATCGCCTTAAGGATCACAAAGGTGATATTTTCCCTACTGGAAAAATTGTGGACAAAGAAATAACCTTCTAGTAGATTTAACCATTATTCCAAAGCATATGCATCTATCTAACCTTCAAATGTGGGAATATCAAAATTAACTTGTACCTTGAAGGGGGCGGTGCCTCCAAAGTGGCCACTTGATGAAGATGCCTTTGTTGTTGTCGACAACCTCCGAAGGATTTGGGAAAACTAATCCATCATATCGTTCCTCTATTTCACAAGGACTTCCACGAGCAACAGATTAATGGGATCTCTTTCTCCCTCGTATTTATGTTCCTTTTCCATGGGCAGTCGTCGGGGTCAGTGAGGAAGGTCTTCTAAAGGTTCAACCAGTTCGAGTCTCAATACCTGAAACCCTAACCTTCTTGGGGACATGCACAGAGAAACCAATAAAGAGCATATCGCTCTTATACCACTGATCTGAATTTATGAGGAAATGAAATGAAACACATAAATAAGATAGAAACATAGAGATACAAAAATACTCAATTTCTATTAAACACTGAAATATGCAGAGACTGTAAAAGAAAGTATAGCGTGAACTGAACTCGCTAGAATAGGGGTAGCTTATCTCTGAGAAGAGATGTGATGGCTACGCGCATTCGCGATAAGATGCTTACAATGAAGCTCCCAAGGCCTTTTTAACATAAAGCATAAATGAGAAAACCATAAACATCCAAAACCCTAACCATAGAAGATGAAATGCCAAAAGGTTTGTGGGCCATGATGGGGGTAGTTGATACATCAACTTCCCTGGGGTGTAAATTTTGCATACGATCTTCGTTTGGGGCGCTTGATACCTCGTCAAAAAGGTATAGCTAAGGAGTACACATTTTGAATCGCCCAATACATTCTAACAAGTATGTATTGGGTGTTTCCACATCAAAAAACGTCGTTTAGGGCCTCAAAACAACCCCAAAAGTTTGAGACCCAAAAACTATAAAAAAAATGTCAAAATGGAAATTGTATATTGAGTCAGTGGAATAGGTAGGCAACATGGAATGTTGGTTTTCAAAATACTTAATGATATAAATCATATGCATTAGGATTTTTGAATGAGATTAAACACTCTAGTCACTATTGAAATATGTTCTATCTATTTCAATGATTAACATGGTATTGATATTTATACATGATTAGACTCTCTTGTCACTATTCAAATGTGTTTTATCTATTTCCATGATTAACATGGTATTAGTATTTATACATTATTAGACTCTTGTCACTATTCAAATGTGTTTTATCTATTTCCATGATTAACATGGTATTAGTATTTATACATTATTAGACTCTTTTCACTGTTAAAATGTGTTCTATCTATTTCAATGATTGACATGGTATTAGTATTTATACATGCCATGTAGGTTCTTTCTAAAGTAGTATTAGTATTTGTACAAGGCACGTAGGTTTCATTTAGAAGGCGAGCATCACCATTTTTCTACATGGAATACAATGGATCTTTGATATCAACCCACTATCTTGGTTATTCACTCGTGTGGAAGAGGTGTTCATGGTTAATAATGCATATGTATAATAGGTTGATATGTATATTTCACTTTATTTAGAATTGTAAACTTATTTTTTAGTTTCCACATAGAATATGCATTGAATTTGCATTATTTTTTTCATTTATTTTGCACATTCAAATCGTTTATCAGATTTAAATGTACGCATCAATATGTATATTACCATAATTGATGATCCAAATTGGATCAACTTAGTGATCATGTTATTTTATTAATTTTTTAGAGTTGAGAATATTGAATTTGGGACATCAAAGGTGTGGCTTTGGTTAAACCTTAAAAATCGCAATAATAGATTAGAATGGTAAATTCTCCATTTGAGGGTCAAAGAAGTGAAATTTTGGTGTCTCAAATGCTAAGGACTTAGGTCTTAGGATTTGTCACTACATTTTGCACATCAACAACTTTCCAATAGTGGCTTGTTCTTGTCAAACAGAGTCCATATGCAACAATTATGTTGAAATAATGTAACTGCAAAGAGCATTCTTATTATTTTGTTATTGGATTAAATCCCCATTGTGGATTAATCATGTTATTATTATTATTGGATTAAATCCCCATTGAGGATT
>JZKD02S1673196.1:161466-195484 GCA_000966675.3 Picea glauca | reverse complement strand
CAGGATAAATGTTGTGTCTATTGTGGATGTGTATTTCTCAGTGATCTTGTTCATATTATGCTCTTATCTTATGAAATGCAAAGAACTATAATATCAACATAAAACATTAACAAATTATGCTCCTAACAAGGTAATAGTTCAATTAATCTCCATGGGTCCAAGTGGCAATGATGTCATCTCACCATAATTCGCACATGTGGAGCTAGTAACATATGGGAACCCACTAGATACTTCTATAAGCATCATGTAAATTCCAATAGGGTTTCAAAACCTTAAACCTAACTCTAGTTTGAGTTATCAAAAACCTAGCCCAAGGAGGGAAACATGCTCACTTTCTTTCACTGCCATTGTTGCTCCATAATATAAGAAGTCAGCGTGGAGGATATATTAGGAGTGTAATCCCTCGGTTTAGACCCCTAGAATGTATTGTCAAATTATTATAAATTGCAAATGTAAGGTTATAATGACAAAGAGTTAAGCCATATGAACTTAAATAAATAACCCCATGTGTAAATGGTATAAATATGCTAGTACGGGTTCCTAGTGTGGACCTCAAGACTAAAGCACGACTAGTGAATGGATAGGTAACTAAATGACATAAATATACTTATATGGACCATGTAGTAGGCTTGCTATGTTGAACTCAAGTTATGTAAATATTAATGTTGGAATATAATATATAATGGTCCAAGATAGTTGCAAAGAGCACAAGAGGGGCTATGATTCCACTAGAGGAGACAAGGTGGCTTATGTAAAACAAATCCTCTATTGCCAAGTGTCATCCTTAGGTCTCATCTATCTTCCACCATGTGGCTTAAGTGAAGCTATCCACCTCCTTTGACTTATAGAACAATCATTCAATGCATGTAAGAGGTTGGTGTGGAAGTCTTCTCGTGTAGTTATGGAAGTTTGGATTGAGCACAATCATCATGGGGAAGTGTAAGAGTCCTACATTCCTCATGCCATAAGTAATGTCAACGATCATTCCCCTCAATTCTCTCATTGTGTTTCACTCCATTCAATCCATCATTCTCATGTACATTTTCTATGTTGCTCATGCATTGTTCTCCATTACTAACTGTGAACCAATCTTGGAATTGACCAAATTAGCATAGTGAAGAGAAAAATGAAAGCCTTGGATGAAAGATAGATCACTACAAGTGAGTATAGAGGCTATAAAAGTTAGGAATCCATCACCCATCACGTAGTCCTTTCTCTTTGGGTGCTTGAGAGCCAAGTATAGTTCTTGCTTGCAATTTCCAAAAAGTATATAGTGAATTGGGCTCTTTCTTCCCACACTAAGAGAACCAAAGGGAAGAATATCCACAGAGGCACTATTCAGCAAAGAAATGGTAAATCTTCCTTGAGTTGTGTGGGCAATGGAAGAGATTGGCATAAATATTTGATCACTAGACGAGATGCCTAGAGTGCTCTGTAATAAGCATATCCATCGAGCATGAGAGAAAATGGGTTGGGTTGGGAAAGATATAAGCCTATAGCTTATTTCTTTTGCATTGGTGGCCTCATAATCTAATTTAGCGGCAGTCTATGCATTGGATACCTATGGTTGAGTAGAAAATTGCTTATACGCATCCAATTTCTTAGACCAACTTCTATTAAAAGAGAAGTACTTTGTTGTTTATGAATATGCAAAATTAGTAATATTTGTTGTTATGGAAATCAATGTATCTTGCATGTTGCGTGTAATTATGCGTGTGCAATTCCACTACATTCTAACCATTGCACCTATGCATGCATTTTATTTAATTCTAGTCCTTCCTCAAAGGCTTACTCGGTTGGTATTCTAGGGATATGGTCTCTAAGGATCGGAATTTGAAAACCCGGTATCATGACTAGCCATCCCATGGCTAGGATTGTTGGGAGGAGACGCCACATGGAGAGGAGAGGAGAGAGAGAAAAGTATGCACTAGAGCATTGTAAAAGACTAGTTTCTCATATCTTCACAAGAAGCTTGGGCAACTTTGTAATCTGTAGTATAATTTACATAATATAAAAAGGGGAAAGGCACAAAGTTCCATTTCTTGTTGGTTTTTTCTATCAGATTCCAAGGTAAATTGTATGTCCCAATGTCTAAATATTTGCTATTATATTTATGTATCATGTCACAATGGTTAAATAATACAATTGTGTGTTTTATCCTCCGTTTAAATATTTAAAAAATGAAAAAAAAAATAGTTCCACAATTGAACATAGTCTCATATAGTCTCCTTGTAGCCACTGTAATTATGAGTAATAGAAATGAACATGGAACATGGCTACAAGGATGATTAGTGAGGTGTCAAAGTGGTGGGACATGGCTTTATGAATAATTAGTAAGATGTCGAAGTGGTTGGAAGTGTTCACCAAAAACAAGATCAAATTCTCAAAATATCATTGAGATGAAAAAACTTCCTTTTATCTAATACTATTTGTATCTTTATATTCTTGTTGCTTATTTGAGCAAAATTCCATATTAGCACTCTAAACATAATTGCCCAAGAAGTTTCTCAATAAAATAGTCTCATAAATCAAAAGAAAATTGTGGAGTATTAACAAAGATAGTTCCTAACTTTGGGTGTTTTGATTTACTTTCAATTAATTATAATATGATGCAGTTATACCCAATGATTGACTACAGCAAAAATCATTTTTTTCATTTATTATTATTATTAATGTGTAATGTAAATTTTCACATCACACTTTATCAAGAATCCAAGAAGTGGTGTTTGGAAAGTAACATTGGAATTGGATATATAAAATCTCTCATACAAGATATGCACCATCAATGAACATTCATTATTTGGTTAAACCACCTTATTCACCATCAAAAAATTGAGCATTCATCATTTGGTCAAACCACCTTATTCACCATCAAAATATTGAGCATCCATCATTCGGTCAAATCACCTTATTCACCATCAAAATATTGATCATCCATCATTTGGTCAAACCACCTTATTCGCCATGGTTCTAGTTTGTCCCCCTAAATGAGGTTTGTCCCACTTCACTTCTCTTTTTTCTCTTTTATGTTGAAGCTACAAATTCATAAATGCTTAAACATAGATTTTTATAAATTCATAAATGCTTAAACATAGATTTTTATAAATTCATAAATGCTTAAACATAGATTTTTATTGCCTTAAGATGATATCATATTGTTTTCTTTCCATTCATTTAATAGACAAGATATCTAGATTTTTCATTCCATTCATTTAATATAAAGGATATCTAAATTTGTAATATTTCCAGCAATCTTTCAATGTATTTTCCCTCCATACTTTGCAACTACATAATAGCATAGATTTTATTTCCTCTCCAGCTATTATTCATGTGGCTCCACTAATTCACTGATTTGATAAGATTATGGTCATCAATATATAACAGGCTTGACATAACTCACTGATTTGATAAGATTATGCTTATATATATAACACGTGCCATGTCATAAAATTGGAACACATACTAATGTTGCATAATGAATTAATTCTAGGAATCTTGAACTCGCATTCTTTTTAATGTTGAAACAAAAAAAAGCTGTATTTAATAGTATCACTCCACAACTAATCTTTCTTCCTATCAATAATCAATATCTTGCGGGAGTACTTCACAGCCTGCAAAGAAGCAGACTGTACCACTTAGCCAATCAATCAATTTATGTACAGCCAGTGTATCAAACAAGTATAACTAATCCCTGAACTTTGTATAAACTCCATGTTTAATTAGCTCATGGGATTTTTTCATACAGATGACAATCAGGCTTATTTGTTCTCCTCCATGATAGCTTCAGACTTCCAGACAATGTCCTTTAGCCCATATGAAAGATTTTTGTAGAACTGCAGAAGAAAAAAAAGTGCACATCCACCTTGAGCAAAAAATCAAAGCAATATTTAACAGATTCTACTGGAGGATCAAGCCATCCAAGGAAATGAATCTAAATATCTAGTGAAAGTACACTCTAAAATACTTATTCAGTAGGGGCATAAAATAAAGAAATGCATTGCAACCTTGTGAAATTCCAATGTGTCACCTCCGGATTTACAAACCTCGACCATGAAAAGAGAAGGAGCTACTTCAAATACCTGAAAAAATACCAGCTCATACTCAAGGGCCAAGACAAGGATTTTTGCAGTTATAGGATTTGTATATGATATGCAGTGTCCTTTAATGCGAAGAACATAAATTTTATCACTCATATTAGTACCTCTGTAGCTACTGACAAGTGCCCCTTCCTTCCAGTCTTGGCACCTTGCAGCTTCATCTGAGAGCAAGTGAAATAATAGGCATTAGAAATTAAATAAAAATACATTCAACTCAAATGTAGACAGACCTAAGAGAAAATCCAAAGAGACCAAGACAACATTCTAGCTAGATAGGTAGATCTAAAACTGACATGAATGAGAATGGAGTGAAGAGTTCCATATCCCAATCAGGCAACTTGAGGTCTATGAGATTATTGTCACCTTATAGTTCTGCTTTTTCACACTAAATCCAAGAGGTCCAGCAGCTTCTTCAATTTTTGAGATTATCTCTCTGGCAGGTCGTTTGGATGTGAACCTTGTCTCTCGCTTAACGAGGCCCTGGCAGGAACACAACATTTCCATCCACCACATCAATGAAAAGGAAGTGGACAAAACTATAGAGGCACACACAACTCGAAGTTCTAAACATATATCAACGTTAGTCACATTTATTTTCCAAAAATCTCAAACATGCCATACCTGTATACAGTATCAAAGAATAAGCTACTTAACTTTTGTGGTTAGCTGACCATTCCTAATGCCTAATAATGATTGAATCAATCACAAGGAGTCAAGCATGGCACAGATGGAATGATGTAGTTTACTGATTATCTCGAACACCAAACAGAAAGGAAAGAATATAATTACTATCCTAAATAAGGCATGCATTCACAAAAAAATGCTTTGAAAGAATAGTTCTTTGGAAGCTAGTATGTTGAATAGGAGGTTTCTGTTGCAAAATCAATGTGAATCTGCATTTCAAGAAAAGCAAGTTTTCTAAAACCTCATTATAACCTACGATTTTCTATAACATACCATATGCTTTTCAAACAAATTGTTGAGGTTGAGACCTTGTGACGTGGAGATAAGTTCAAATGCATTCATTAACACAGGCTGAGTTTCTTTCTTCTCTGTGACAAGATGGTCCTGATTATAAGAAGTAGCAAAAACTTAGTCAAAAGATTGTTCCTTGAATACTCAGAAATTGAAAAAGAGCATTTCACATACAAGATCTTACTTCTGAGTCATTAAAAACAGCATCCACGTCATCCAGACTTATCTCCTTGTCTTCTTGGAACTTGGGCGGCTTGTAACCTTTCTTAAACCATTCATTCTCTAAAATCTCAGGTACTGTAATACGCTGCCAATGGAGGATATAAATGTGCATGTCAGTTTGTTCCAAAGTTCATTTCAAAAAGAAGTGCAGTCTCATCACCCACGCAAAAATCCATGACTTTTTAATCTTTTCAAATTCTATTGCAGGCAAGTATGAGATGGATTCAAATAACAGTGAAGGTAATCCAGGGGACAAGCTGAACATAACTGCAATATTACAGAACGCAACTGAATACCAGTTCACTTACCGTCTTTGGCTTTGGATCCAAAATTCTCGAAATCAATTTTTTTGCACCAGAAGAAAACCATGGAGGACAGGTGAAATCGGCTTTATAAATCTACAGTTCAGTAGTATCATGTCAGTCATTGAGTTCTATTTTTACACGAGTGCTAAAAAGAAAAGTAAATACAGCAAAAGTATGTAACTTTGCATTGATCTAGCATTCTTACTTTTTTATATAGTGTCAGAAGATTTGAGTCATCAAAAGGCAAGTAACCTGCCATCAAAACAAACAGGATAACCCCACATGACCACAAGTCTGCAGTTGCACCATCATAACCTTTATCATTGATGACCTGCATAAAACAAGGCAACAGGTTTCAATTTATAGTCTGGTGCTAACAAAACTGCCATGCAGTCAAACAGGGTCACCTGAATGCCCTATTTTATTCTCGAATCAAACTGAAAAAATTTGAAGATACCTCGGGAGCAACATAATTTGGTGTTCCACAAGTAGTGTGAAGTAGCCCATCCTCCTGCAATTAAACACATTAAGAAGATCAGCTATTTACATTTCCTCTTCAGAATGCAGTAAAATCCATCCATAACCTTTATCAATCATAATATACTGCAAATAAAAATCTATACTTTTAAATAGGTTTTGATAATGTAATTTCCTAAGTTACAAACCACTCAAAAGAACAACAAGTAAACAACGGATGACCGAATATTCTAATCAACAAATAATAGAAAGGTGCAACAAATGCAAAGTGCATTTTTCACTTGCTACATATAATGGATCTGAACAACCCAAAACTTAAAAGGACAAGAATATGTATAAAAGATAGTGATCAGTGTGCACTAAGAAAGCATCATATGACATGGACATAAAGCCAATTCTTCAGTTTTCACAGCATAATAAAGTTTAACGATTCTTAAGTAACACTGCACCCTCGACAATTGCCAATTGTATGAAATACAAACAATTTACTTTACAGTAATGTTCTAAACATCACCCACTCAAAATTTATATTTAGTTTTTCTGTAAAGATCAATGTTTTAAAACTCAGAATCAGCTGAGAGTCAACTTGGACTTGACTCGAACTCTGCCATGACTCAGACCGGTTTGAATTTCATGACTTGGTTTAATAAAAAATACATAAAATATTCAAATTTTAATGAAAAATATATTTTAAAGATTCCAAACCATTAGAGACAAAATATGCAAAGTCTGTTCATGTATATACCATGCAAAGGTGAATATATCAAAATGGCACTGAGTGCAATACATATCAGAAACAAAATACATAATCAATGAAGCTCTAAATGGCCTCTAGAGTCCAAAAAACATGCTACAAGCTACTGGCCTACTACAAATCACTGATCAACATGATCAATCATCAAACTCATCCCCACTGCTAAAAATGGGATCCTCAGCATGAGCTACAAGATCATCCTCTGGCTCAGATTCTTCGGACTCCTCAGGGACATCTGCAACTGCAGCAGGAGTACTAGTAGGAGTGAGGCAAATAGAGGTGGGGGGAGGTCTCTATATAGTTTTTTTTAGGGTTTAGGGTGATAGAATTTAGGGTTTATGTAGAATTTTTTTTTAAATTTAACTTTTCCTCAAACTGTGCATCGTGGTGAGGAAGATGACCAACTCGACTCGGCCAAGTTGGAGCAGTTCGATACCAAACCGGTCCACGAACCGAGAAAAGGGCTGAGTCAAGACGGTTTATGGTCAACCCGGCCGGGTCCGAGTCCAAGTTGACCGAGTTTAAAAACTATGGTAAAGATTGAAAGTTCAGATCAATAATGTCAAATAAAAAGCCACAGTACACCTAAAGGTCCAATTTGAATATTTATTAACCATATGCTTACCCTAATTTGTTGAGGCAGGGCACTCAAGCCAAAATCAGAAACTTTGAGATTCCCATATGCATCTAGAAGCAGATTCTCTGGCTGCAAAACCCATAAGTAGTACAAACCAGTTATGGTACATGATATAATTTATTCCCAAGGATATTGAGAGGTCTTACAAAGGAATTCAACATTTTAAGGCTGGTTTTAATGGATAAAGATGAATAGATATTAACAGGATATTAATTCATTTCCAGGTTGCATGCTACCTTCAAGTCTCTATGGGACACACCCCTACTATGACAGTAGTCCACAGCATTAATGAGTTGCTGGAAGTATCTTCTTGCTTCATCTTCTCTTAATCTTCCATGGTTAACCTGCCATTCAAAAGAAATGAGCTTCTAAAGCCAGAACATAAAACAGTGGATATCCTAGTAAATTAGATGACAAATCCAAACAACAGATCCAAAACATCTTTGTCAAAAGACAGATTGCAAGCAGTGCTTAAATAACTGCATTGCTCTTAACGGTTGATAATCTAAGTAAGAAACTATAACTGAACCAACATATAAGGCAATTCGCAGCTGTCAATGATTGAAAATTGAATTAAGCAATTATGATTGAAATTCAGAAGTGATATATATTGCTTCTTACAATTTTATCAAAAAGCTCGCCTCCATTTACAAAATCAAGTACAATATAGATCTTTGTTTTACTAGCCATGACCTGAAAACCAGATAACGATAACAATGGTCAGTTTTAATTCTTTAGTATAATGGGTAACCCATTACAAACTGTATTATTAGATGAACAAACTAGCTAAGGAATTCTCACATGTCTTCCCTAAAGGCTAAAACATAAGATTCTATGCATGCAATATGAAATTTTCATTTCATAGTCTAAGGGATCCATTTACATCAACATCAAACCTTTACTTAGAAGACTTTTACATCCAGTGATCTATAGCAAAGAAAAAAGGAAACTTATCACTATGATGTCAAAGGGACATAGTGGATCAAGATGCAATGTTAAGTGACAGTGGGATTATGTATATTGGCACCATGAAGCACGCAACTATTTGCCATATTTCTTTTGCCAATGTCAAGTTTGTCACTCCTTATTAAGAGAAGCCACAAATCCATAATCAAATTTTACCTCATGTAACCGTATGACATTCGGATGCTTGATCAATTTCATGGTAGAAATCTCTCGTTTGATCTGCACAAATAAAAAATGTATTTCAAGACAGATTGGAGAAACAAATAACAAGCCTTTTCCTGACCAATAACATGCTTTTATTGTCAAAAAAATGCCTAAACCTATGTGATAACATTATTTGAACCTAGCGGACTAAAACCCTGCCAAACAGTTAAGGAATTATCCATAGTAAGTGGTGATTAGTAAGCAATGTGTAGTACTAGTGATAGCAGAGGCAAATATGGTTATAAGAAGTTGCCATAACCAAACATGTAAGTATCTTAAATGTGAAGTCCCTTCATGTAAGCAGGAAAATTTCAAGAAGTTGGATTCTGAAAATAGTAATCATCAGAAAAAATGAGAAAGACCTATAATGGAGATCAAACAACTATGACCCTTTGTTATTTGGAACCCATAATAGCACTTTTATAAAGAATCTAGAAACTCATATATCAATTCCACTGTCTTACTTCCGATGTCTTTTAAAGCTATGAGATTCGAACTATAGAGCCCAGTGATCATTCAACCAGTAAATCATTTCCCACTTGACCAAGTAGCATTCAGTACAAATAGCCTATATACAGTTCTCTGCTTGCATGAGACAATTCTGCAGGTTGTAAGGGAAAATCTGTGCAATAACGAAGGACTGGAGATACTATCCAACCAAACTCATGTATCGCCACAGTGAGGACTTCATGTTTGACATTGTGGATTGATGCATCAAATTTAGTAATCTAAGTTTGCAATTTCATTTGGTTTCAGAAACATAAGTCTTGAAAGTAAAGCATAGACATGGCAAGAAAAAGGTCAAGTTTTCTATTAATAAAATTTCACCTTGCATTAATTAGATTTTGACCCAATATATAATTGCAACAAGTCACAGAAGTTTTGGGCCTTGAAATGGATGCTCTATGTGCCTATCTCATGTGTCGACCATTTAGTTTGTACATTTTCAATCCGCGGAGGAAAATTCAAAATTGATGCCACTATTCAAAATTGATGCCACTAAACAGAAAATGTCCAAGATTTCAACATTTCCTATAACTTGCTGACAACGGGTCTAAGATCTCGAAATTTGTGTAGTGCAGCCAAAATTTGCACATTCTGTTGGCTTTGGCTGTAACCCAACCCGAGGTATCAAAGACACTAAGAACAATCCCTATAAAGATTTCATTTGACCAGTTGCTTTCATCTTGGCTGTGCACTATCTAAAGACAATTACAAAATTCATGCTCAACCTTACGATTTTTAAGGTGTAATCAGTACTGAAAGCGGAACTTGAGCTATGATGTCACAGCACAAATCAAAGAAGCCTTGGCAGTAACTTGATACAGACCAAGCTTTTACAACATCAAATATGTTACACCCTAAATGACAATAAAGTAAGCTAGGGTTTCAAAAGATTAGCTTTTACAACAGCAAATATGTTACACCCTAAATGACAATAAAGTAAGCTAGGGTTTCAAAAGATTAAAGTAAGCTAGGGTTTCTCAAAAGATTACAGAGACGCAAGCTCCCTATTCTCATGTGTCCGCCTCTGTAAGCAGGGCCTATGTCGTGTATGCACTTGCAATGACAATTAGTTATGCCAAGAAATTGTGAAGATGGATATTGACATGGATCCGAAAAATCAACAAACAATTATTATTAATAATAGTGTGGAGTCTCCAAACAACTCTGAAAACAACTCTCACTACAGAAAATCTTAATAGTCAAATTGAATCCCGTGCAACCCATACCACAAGGTGAAACGATTGATCTCGGTTGTCGGTAAAGCGTAAGTGTTTTATATCTCCACCAAGGGTTGCATCTCCTATAAACATAAACATGTTTTGGGTTTTACGGATAGATGTTCTATGTAGATGGGCTAAGTGCAAATTCTATTTAATATAAAGAAAGTTAGAAACCTCGCCCAAAGCTTCTCAGTCAAAGGGAGCTTTCTAGCATGTTGTAACTGTAATACTTCTAGAATGAAAAAGAGCCTGTTCAAAATTTTTGGGGTTAGAATGAGGAAGGGCGTTATGGGTTTTACCGATAGAGAATGTTCTATGTAGATGGGCTAAGTGCAAATTCTATTTAATATATAGAAACCTCGCTCAAAGCTTTTCAGTCAAAGGGAGCTTTCTAACATGTTGTAACTGTAATACTTCTAAAATGGAAAAGAGCCTGTTTGAAATTTTTTGGGTTAGAATGAGGAAGGGCGTTATGGGTTTTACCGATAGAGAATGTTCAATGTAGATGGGCTAAGTGCAAATTCTATTTAATATATAGAAACCTCGCCCAAAGCTTCTCAGTCAAAGGAAGCTTTCTAGCATGTTGTAACTCTAATACTTCTAGAATGGAAAAGAGCCTGTTCGAAATTTTTTGGGTTCGAATGAGGAAGGGTGTGTTTGGAAATTTGGGACATCATGTCCAAAAATTTAAAACAAAAGGATGAAAAGTTGAATTTCAAGAGACCCTGTTCTATAGGTTCTATAGGTTAGTGCTGGTAATACAAGAAAAAAATTAAATTAGAGATGAATAAGGAAGAAGGTACCTGCTCCACCATCTTGTGTTTGAGGATATTCTCCTTATCGAGGATCTTGATGGCCACATTCTCACCATTTTCTGTATTTTTGGCTAACTTAACCTTGGCAAAGGTACCTTCGCCCAGGGTACGTCCCAACTCATACTTTCCCACACGAGTCCTCACGCTCTGGATGCTCATTCTCTGCCTCTCTCTCATTAAAGAACACACAAAAACTAAGAAGAAAAAGGGGCTCCTTTCTGCGGATCAATTATAGATGGAATTCACTCCCTTTATTGTATTCTTGCCTCTGGATCTATGCCCCTCCCTCTTCTCTTGTTCTAACGCTTACGATTACAAGGCTGCCAGACCTGTGACTTTACAACATTCATCTTGCTAAAAATATAAACAACCGAACGAACAAGCAGATGCAATTTCCCCCTAAAAATATAAACCGAACCAGCAGATGCAATTTCCCAACTCAACCTTCTTGTCGATTGCTCAGAATTCCGAATGCAATCACCTGAATTATGCACAAAATACAAGGAAAAGACCACCGACTAAATGTAACTGACAAATTTATCATAGTTTCTGTGTGGATTCATTCATTCAAACAAGGTAGCTGTATCTGTGCCTGTGATCGGACTGGATTGTGTATTAAAACAAGATCGGGATATATATAGCCAATTTCTAGAACCCAGCCCAACTATGTTTATATGGTTTCCTATTTCCTTCCGCAATTCATAAAATCCTGAGTCCCTCTTCCTATGTTGCCGTCTCGAACAGGGCAAATCAGTTTAAAATATCCCTAGATACACCGTAAACTATATAGATAACATATAAAATATCATTTTACTGTGGCATATCCAATATACATACACGAAGGATTACAAATTTGCTATTTTGTAAAATCTCCATTATCACTTTGATTTGTAAGTTTCTTTGGGTTGACTAAGTAGGAGCATTGATTTTTAATAAGTTGTCTGTTTCCTTAAATTGATATGCCAGAGCATATTCGGTCTGCATTTGAATTGAAAAATATGATTCAAATATGTATGGGAGACTTTTATGTACCGACATTATATTTTCTAAATCATGTATATCTACATTGTTTTGTATATATATTTTAAACTTTTAAGTATGTATTTTATAATTTTAAAAATAAGTGAAATTAATAACAAAGCTGTTTATGAATGTTTTCTCATAAATGTTTTATTAGTAAATGTTTTAGTATCCAAAGCAAAGAGTTATAATAATTATAAAATACTTGAAATTATTTAATTCTTAAAACAATTGAAATTAGTAACAAAGTTGTCTTCTTGTTCCACAAACTAGTTTTATATACCAATTTGATGTTTGATTTTGTAGTGACTTTAAAAATAGATTATTATTATTATTATATATTAATAAATGGTTTAATATAATAATAATAATAATCTATTTTTAAGGTCGGTCAAGTCACACCAAATTGGTGTATGAGACCCCCTTGTTTGCGAGACAAGGGACCCCTCTCCGCCCAACGATTTGACTGATAAAGTCTACGTAGGTATACATACCCTGCCCCCCTCTGGATTTGAACTTGTGACCTCTTAAAAGTATGTAGTCCAAAACAAAAAGTTATAATAATTATAAAATTCTTGAAACTTGTGAGAATGTATTATTTATGCATAATCTAAAAGCAAAATAAAAATATAATTGATTTTATGATTGTATCAAATAAACTGTCTATATTAAAATAATTCTCATAATAATCATTTATTTTCATTTTACTAATTAGTAAATGAAATATCTATATTAAAATAATTCTTATAATAATCATTTATTTTCTCTATTACTAAATGTTTTAGTATCCAAAGCAAAGAGTTATAATAATTATAAAATACTTGAAATTATTTAATTCTTAAAACAATTGAAATTAGTAACAAAGTTGTCTTCTTGTTCCACAAACGAGTTTTATATACCAATTTGATGTTTGACTTTGTAGTGACTTTAAAAATAGATTATTATTATTATTATTATATATTAATAAATGTTTTAATATAATAATAATAATAATCTGTTTTTAAGGTCGGTCAAGTCACACCAAATTGGTGTATGAGACCCCCTTGTTTGTGAGACAAAGGATCCCTCTCTGCCCAACGATTTGACTGATAAAGTCTACGTAGGTATACATACCCTGCCCCCCTCTGGATTTGAACTTGTGACCTCTTAAAAGTATGTAGTCCAAAACAAAAAGTTATAATAATTATAAAATTCTTGAAACTTGTGATAATGTATTATTTATGCATAATCTAAAAACAAAATAAAAATATAATTGATTTTATGATTGTATCAAATAAATTATCTATATTAAAATAATTCTCATAATAATCATTTATTTTCATTTTACTAATTAAAATTAATTAAATATAAATAATATTTTAAAATCATACATATATATATATTATAAACATTTTTTCTATTATAAAATTGAAAAAATAATAATAATTAATTAATATAATTATCAATCTAAGGCAATGAGATTTAGTACCATCATTTATGTGTTCAAGCAATGCTTTTATGAAATTCTAATAATGAAGTGTTTGTTTATCTCCTTTTGTTTACTATAAGTAAGTAAGATCGTGGTTATTTCACTTGTTTGTATATATGGGATACAACATTGCATAAAGAAAATTCAGAAAATTCTTTGTATTTACAAATGAGTTTTAAGTCATTTTATTTTAGAATTAAAAAAATATACATAAAATCAATATAATTAAAAATTATAATTTAAATATTAAAATGAAATTTATTTTAATTTTATTATTATTTATATTTATTTATTTTTAATTAATTATATATATATATATATATATATATATATATATATATATATATATATATATATATATTAGTAAAGGGTGTTGTCTAATTTTTCAATGTGTTTTTGTTTTTTTGTTTTTGTTTTTTTTTTAATTAATTAATTCGATCATATAAATTTGAATGAAATCACAATTTTATGTTATTTAAATTGCATTTTTGAATGCATAAATGGATTCAACATGCTAAAAAATTATTGAGGCACTCTAATTATATAGTCTTAGCCACTTAAATCTACATATCCAACAAATTCTCACTGGATTATAGGAAAAAACAAATATAAAATATCTCCCGAAAAGGAACAAAATGTAGAAAGTTTAGACCTCGACATTAGTAAAGGTCCTATCATTATATATTCAATCATTATTATTCTTGTATTTAAAAAAAAAATCAAATAATAAGTTATAAAGCTATCAAAATAACATTCAACATTATTAAAATTGACAAATATTTCTAATTGTTGAATTTTTTTTTCAATTTCATAATATATATATTTTTTGTAAGTAAGGATTTTCTATTGAAATATTAACAATGTGTACAACAGTGTCACCATGTGTTAAGTACCAAATAGATATGAATACAAAATACAGAATAGATCCAAGAAGAATATATGAAACCCACACTTTATTATAGAAAACCCTTGAGGTAGGGAAACACCATACAATGGATCCTATTATGAAATGGATCATCTCATGTTCACTTGCCTCTTTGAGGAGGCAAACTCCTAATGAGCTTCAACTCCAAATACAATACTTCTCTTCAAATCTCATTGCATTGCATGAACCCCTTTATCTAATGCATCCAACTACCTAAGAACATTCTAGAGGAGGAACCTTCTAGAAGCAGAAGTCTTCTTACATTTATTATATCTAACTAACTACCATAATGGGACTTATTTAATATTATAGTGGACCTAGTCTAGCTTACATTGAATGGCCTCCACTATGGGCCCTTCGGGCCCCCCACTACCTCTCTAGCTACCTAACATGATATCTTTCGCCTAGAGTTCACATGAGCACTTGGACATGGGACCCTGGTTTACAATGGTGGTTGGACTACTTCAGCATGGTAGATTTCATTTCTCAATGGGACCCTGGTTCTCTAGTCTACTTCAACACTATGGTCCACACTTATCCATGGGACCCTAGTATATGGTTGTATACCAAGCGTTGAGGACAACACTTTCAGAAGGGGGATGGAATGTTAGGTAGCTAAAGAGGTAGTGGGGGGGCAGGAGGGCCCATAGTGGAGGCCATTCAATGTAAGGTGGATTAGATCCACTATAATATTAAATAAGTCCCATTATGGTAGTTAGTTGGATATAATAAATGTAAGAGGACTTCTGCTTCTAGAAGGTTCCTGCTCTAGAATGTTCTTAGATGGTTTGTTGCACTATATAAAGGGGTTCATGTAATGTAACGAGACATGAAGAGAAGTTTTGTATTTGAAGTTGAAGCTCATTAGGAGGTTGCCCCCTCGAAGAGGCAAGTGAACAAGAGAGGATCTGTAGTGTCCTCAGCCACCAACCCCTGCCGGATAACTCTACCCAAACAACCTTATCCTTGTCTTTACTGCTCTGATACCAATTTGTAACGTCTCCAACCACCGACAGGTTGGAAAATGCCACAGAGGAACATACATACATACATACATATATATATATATATATATATATATATAATGGATTTAAAACAAATAACAAAGAATTACTGCTACCATACAGACTCTTATTGGAATTGACAGTAATTCATACATAGATTAATGCGGAAATAACAGTAAAAGCATGCATGCAGTACTCACAGACAATATTCATCAATTATAACACATGTACATATGCACAACATGTAATTGAACATAGGGATAGGTACTGTAATATCCCTCGACTTAACCCAATTGTAAATGTAATATAAATATACTTAAGCTGGTGAGTTGTTTTGACCTCATTTGATAATGCACATCATGTGGCATAGTGCGCACATGAACTACGCAGTAAAATGATGTAATATGCACATTGCAAGATACCACGCGCAGTAACTAAAGTGCGCGCAACCTTGAGGACAGCGGATACTGTGCGCAGTAACTAAAGTGTGCGCAATACTAAGGTCAACGAACCTTTATGTATATGATATGCATTATAGGCTGGTGAGCCAGTATTATAAGCTGAAATGCTTATGTTTTGGTATTAGGCCGAAACGCCTAGATGTCAAGGGCCAATGCGCCTACTTTGTACATGACTCATGATTAATATAAAATACATCACTATGCGCAGACTGACCACGATAAAAGAGATGGGGGATTGAACTTCACCAGCTAGGGAAAGGGAGGGCCAAAAGTCAAGGGAATATTATATTAATATTTCCTCAAACATAAAGTATGGATAATTAGTTTATCCTAAGTTCTAAAGTTGGGGACAAGTGGACAAAAGTAACTTTTGATATGACAAGTGTCAAGTTGGGGACATGCATTCATATCGTGGGGAAACTTAGCTCAGGGGGGGATTTTTCTCAGAGATACCTTACAAATGGGGGAGAGGGGAACCATCAGGCTGACCATCACTTTTGACAAAGAGTTCACAGTGATTCCAAAACACACTCAGTTATCCAGTCAATGAATCCATGACCATTTCACTCATACATTATGTTATCCTTAAGACAGACATTTCACCTTTATGAAGCCTATTTCCCCATCCTTTTTGGTTGGTGTACCTGGTTATCTTGGAGCGATACTGAAGAAGTGGGTTGTCAGGCTCGTGAGCAGTTCTCTGAGCAAGAGAATTGTTGGGGATTGATTTCTATAGGTGTTAAACTGCAGCTACAACTCTCTGAGACTTCTGGTCTGGCCTGTTGCTGAAGCCCTGGAAGGGAAGTGGGGCAGCTGAGGGACTATTGAGCAGAGAAGGGGCACACTTCCTTGGGTGGGACAGGCATGTGGGGAATGAGAGGTTGTAGGATGTTAGTTGAGTGAGCACCTGAGATGGAGTCTTTTCTGTTGTCCATGATCCTTGGCCTGGATATGAATCCCTTTACCCTGGGTGGATATCAGTCCCAACTCGGGGGTGATTCACTGTTGAGAGTGATGAACAATGTAGTTTATGGCTGGGAGGTTCATGGACGGCCTGTAAGTAGTTGGTGACAGTATTTCTAAGATAAGTACCAATTGTATGATATATGGATATGTTGTTTTGTTATTTACATGCCTATGTTACGATTTTATCATATATGTGACTATGATTGCTTGTGTGCTTATGGGTAATTTCCTGTAAATTATGCATATCGGTAATTACTGTTATTTTAATATAAAAGTCGTATGTTACAGAAAGTAATTGTTTGTTTATGTTTAGATGTAAAGCTTCTGCGAGCGTGCTGTATGTATATGTTTTAGTTGCATGCAGTTTAAAGAGTAAATTTAGGTGGCATTACTTAGTTGACTATTGGGTATGCTATTGTATGTTCCGTAGTATGGGAACGAAAGTGTTCCCTAGAGTAGCATGGCCCGACCTGATGGCTAGGAATGTTACCGACTGGCGTCAGAGCATGAGTGATTTCTTTGGAGTGGCGTACCCCAGCCTCAGGTTGGTCAGGGGGATTGTTACAATATGGTATCAGAGCCTACGTTCAACACTGAGCTTGGATGGGCCAGAAGGGTGCAATTGAAGTGAATATTCACAGAAAATTAACTTCGAAGTAACCAGAATTAGAATCATAGAGTGTCCTTGGAAAAGGTTGGTGTACTGGCATGCGTGGTAAATTTGGCACCGCGCAGAAAACCGTGGCATGCCAGTGTGCACGGTAAATTGTGGTGTCGCGCGGAAGATTATTTTGTGTATATGCACGCGCTAAAATTAGCCTTGTGTGGTAAGCACACACATAGTCAGGTGCACATGGGGTGTGCAAGTATTGCTTAACGCAGAGGAGTTTTGTTGGTACGCGCATAAGTATGAGTATAAGTTGTTTCGCGACGGTGTATTCAGTAGTGTGCGCAGATATTTGAGTGTGAAGGAATATGTTAAACTTGACATGGTGCATGCATAGGATGAAAATGCATGTGGAATATTGGTGTGCAGTATCGAAACTGTGCGCAGTGAATATTGGCGCACAACACCAGAGTAGTGCGCGTAAGTAGTCGGTACGACGAAGAATAAATGCACAGTAGATTTAGGTGCACAGAGAAGCGTTTACCTTGTAATATTGCTATGCACGATAATATAAATGAATAGGTCAAGTTAATGTGCGTGAATTCGCTTGGAAGGCGAGGAGTCTGAGTTTAAATTGCATAATAATAAAAGAAAAATAAACACATAACCGCATTGAAGCATTAATTAAAAAGAATTCTGAATTTTAATTTCTTCTGATTTAGACAGATGAAAATCAAATATAAGATTACAAGAAAAACTTATTATAAAATAAAACAAGAGTCATAACATCACCAGATAGAAATTGTAATAAAACAGTCTAAAATCCGTTTCTGTATTTATATAATCATATTAATCACAAAATTACAAAAGGGTGATGACAACAGTTATCTTGTTGTAAAAAGGGTTGTTTGAAGAACAAGCCTATCATCTCTTGTACTCTTTACCTCCACTAACGGATGTTCAAAATTCGTTGAGACATGCTTATCTTAGTTGAAGACTTACTTCAGCTTAGCGATCTCCACCTTTAAAGAAGAGTCTAACCAGACCAGTTGATTCTCTCCAACACTTTTGGCTGCTTCAGCCGTAGATTCTTCCTTCTTATGCCACTTACTCCTTTTCTTCTTAGTAGCTGGCCTATTGATGACTAAACCCTTTATAGTGGGATTCAGCCTGATTTCCAATCCCGAGTCTATAACCGGTGCTGTGTGGAACTTAGTTGCTAGAATGTGCACAATGTTCCTTTCCTCCTTATTCGTAGGAAAGCCTAGCATGTTGCTCGAATAACCAATCTCACTCGACTTAGCCTTGTCCATGTATCTTAGGTTGGGGATACCGAAATGTGTCTTTACAAAGAACATGAAGTTGAGCAACTTGGAGATTACTTCGGTTATGGATACGCAAATATCTTCATACTTGGGGAGTGGTAATTATAGAACTCCATTTATGAAGCGCAAACAGATTATGTACAAGAGTGTTGGGTTGCCTTATGTACAAGAGTGTTGGGTTTCCATGCTCGGCCAATCCATTCCGAATGATTAGCTTTTGAGTTCGTTACATGGTGGTGTTCAGTTGATGTCACATGGATGTGAAGTACCGAACGAATGAAGCAGGGTGATCTGACTAGCTGTCACCCGCTCCACGAGTTGTGGATTTGACATGTTGAGACATGTGATACCGCGTCTTGGCGAAAGTGGTTTTGACAAAGCCACCTTCTTGCACAAGTGTATCTCGGAAGGAACTGCATGTCAGTGTTCTCGAGACTTGGGTGTTATCTAGAATTGTCGTGGTGATAACACTAGAAAATCGGGAGTGATAATGTTGATGTGTATGTTGAATCGAAATGGTGCATATTCTCATGAATTGTTAGCCTGATTAGTTTCGATGGATGCACTTTTTGCAGAATTAACAACAACTCAGTCAGGTCAGACCAGTGCAGAGTCCATAGGAATGGAAGAGGCACAGGGGAATTACAGTCATCCAGAGAAGAGCGGAGGGATGGATGTCCATTTGGGCATGGAAGGAACAAACTCCAACGAACATGGAGAAGAAAGGAATGAAGATATGAATATGGCTGAGACCATTAAGAATTTGCAGAAGGATGTCCAAAGCCATAAAGCTGATAATGAAAGGTTTATGAAAGCCAAAGATTAGTAGGATGACTTCAACATGAAACTATTGGAAGGTTTGAACAAAATAGAGAATAAATTGGTTAAGGAGAGTGACTCAAGTAGATTCGAGAGTCACAAATCTTCAAAGGAGAAAGGAAAAGTAAAAAGTGCTAGTAGACATCATCATCATCCCCAAAGGCATTCCCATAAGAGAGCGGGCAACAAATCAAGTCTATCCCTTGTCAGAAGGTATAAGAGATCTGGGGTGGATGAGCTATGAGGAGAAATGAACAAAATAAAACCTCCTACATTTGATGGTGAGCACAAGAAGGATGAAGATGTCGAAACATGGTTTCTAGGCATGAAGAAGTATTTTCAATTGCATAATTATTCTTCTCATGCTGAAGGTAGAATCGTTATCTATCAACTCAAAGGAAAGGCCTCCATGTGGTGGGATCAACTTGTGCAGGTACATCACATTGTAGAGAAAAGTGTTACTTCGAGGGAATTCAAGAAGTATTTTGAGAAGAAGTACTTGACCAAGAGATACTATGACAAGAAAATGAAAGAGTTCTTTGAACTCAAGCTTGGAAGTACGACCATAGATGAATATGAGAGAAGGTTTCTAGAACTACTAAAGTATGTCTCTTTCATTAAGGATGAGACAGTCAAGATTCAACGGTGTTTAAGTGGATTGCTATCATTCATCGGTGACAAAATACAGTATGATGATCCCAAGACATTAGAAGAGACCATAAGGAGAGATAAATGCTTATATGACTAGATGAAAGAAAGGCTAGCTTTCCAAAAGGCTTGGGAAGACAATAAGAAATTCAAGATGGATCAAAGGAAGAAGGGAGCTAAGCCACCATTCTTCAGAAATAATCCACAATGGAAGCAAACGCATAAGGAAACCAGAGTGATTGACACAGGGATTCAAGGGCCAAGACAACCACCTATGCAATGTTGGGGTTGTAAAGAAGACCATAGGTTTAGAGATTGTCTTCACAGAGGTGAAAAAGGTAGGGTTGTTCACAATGTACAACGAGCTAAGACAGTAGAGGACATGGACATAAATGTGTCAAGGATTTATGAAGCCCTGGACAAACAAGCAAACAGAGTATCAGTCCCACATGATTGAGGTGGAAGGTATGATCAACAACCAAACCCTTGCTATTTTAATTGATTTAGGAGCTAGTCATAGTTATATAGACCCTAAGATGGTGGAAATTTTGCAATTTCCAAGAAGCAAGCATGGGAAATCCTGGTTGGTGCAACTGGCTACAGGAGCCAGAAGAAAAGTTAATGATATGGTTAAGTCCTGCCTCATAGACATGAATGGATTGAATACCAAGGTAGATTTGAACATCTTACCTTTAGGTTCCTATGACTGTTTAATTGGAATGGATTGGTTGGACCCACTTCATGCTCTATTGGATTTTCATAACAAAGCATTCACTTGCTTGGATGAAGAAGGGAACCAAAGGAGAGTGCATGGAATTTCCAGGGCAGTAACCGTTGGAGAAATTTCAGCATTGTAGCTGAAGAAATGTTATAGAAGAGGATGTCAAATTTTTGCAGCTCATATGGAGGAGACACCTAAAGACAAGGTGCCAAATTTGGAGGATTATGAAGTCCTGAAAGAGTTTGAAGATGTATTCAAGGAAGTACCCAGACTACCCCCAAGGAGAGACATTGATTTCTATATAGATTTGATGCCTAGAGCAGCGCCAGTATCAAAGACTCCTTATAGAATGAGTACACTAGAATTGAAGGAGTTGCAAATGCAACTTGAAGAACTTCTGAAAAAGGGGTATGTACGCCCAAGTGTATCACCTTGGGGTGCCCCAGTCTTGTTTGTGAAAAAGAAAGATGGAACGTTACGATTGTGCATTGACTTCAGACAGTTGAATAACGTGACTGTTAAGAACAAGTATCCTCTACCAAGTATTGATGACCTCTTTGATCAATTGAAGGATGCAAGGATATTTTCAAAGATAGATCTCAGATCAGGATACAATCAGGTAAGAATTAAAGAAGAAGATATTAGCAAGACCGCCTTCAGGACAAGGTATGGTCATTATGAGTTCACAGTGGTACCATTTGGGTTGTCACATGCACCAGTTGTTTTCATGTGCTTAATGAATGGTGTTTTCCGAAAGTATTTGGACAAGTTTTTCATTGTCTTTTTGGATGACATTCTTATATATTCCAAGTCAGAGGAAGAGCATGAACATCATTTGAGGATGGTGTTGCAAGTATTAATGGAACATCAATTGGATGCCAAATTGAGCAAGTGCTCATTTTATCAGAAAAAAATTCATTATTTGGGGCATATCATCTCAAAAGATGGGATAGCAGTAGACCCTGAGAAGGTAGAAGCCATTAGAGAATGGTCAACACTAAAGAATGTGACAGAGGTCAGATCTTTCATGGGCCTTGTAGGTTACTACAGGAGATTCATTGGAGGATTCTCAAAGATAGCACACTCAATCACTTCCTTGCAAAGAAAGGGTATGAAGTTTCAGTGGATGTCGGACTGTGAAAGGAGTTTCCAACATTTGAAACAATTATTGACAAGTGCTCCAATACTAAGGATTGCAGACCCAAATGAATATTTCATTGTATGCACAGATGCATGTAATGAAGGACTTGGTGGAGTCATTAGTCAAAATGGATTCGTGATATGTTATGAATCAAGGAAGTTGAAAGAGCATGAAAGAAACTATGCCACTCATGATTTGGAGTTGGCAGCCATAGTACATGCCCTGAGGAAATGGAGACACTACCTCATGGGAAAGAGGTTTGAGCTAAAAATAGACCACAATGGCCTGCAATATTTATTTGATCAGCCAAATCTAAATGCTAGGCAAAGTAGATGGTTAGAATTTCTAAGAGAATATAACTTTGATATAAAGAATATCAAAGGGAAAGAAAATAAAGTGGTTGATGCACTCAACAGGAGGGTGCATGAACTACATGCTACAACCATCAACATGTATCAGACTGATGTTAAAATCAAAATTCTGGAGGTTGCAAATACAAATCTGCAGTACAGAGAATTGGTAGCAATGCTACAACAAGGTAAGATACTTTGGAAGATGGATATTTATAAGTTGGGAGTAGATGGAATACTTCTACACAAGAACAAAATTTTCGTACCAAATGTCCAAGACTTGAAACTTATAATTTTGCATGAGATGCATAATGTTCCTTATGCAAGGCACCTTGGATATCAGAAAACTATAGCAATGGTCAAGAGCCAATAATTTTGGCCAGGTATGAAGAGAGAGATAGTAGGATACATCGCAAGATGTATGGAATGCTAGAAAGTTAAAGCAAAACATAGGCACCCAACAGGATTGTTGCAACCTTTGCCCATTCCTGAATGGAAGTGGGAAGTGGTGACAATGGATTTTATTACGGGATTTCCTAGAACAGGCAAGATGCATGATTCAATTATGGTGGTGGTGGACAAGCTTACAAAAGCTGCCCATTTTATTCCACTAAAAACTACTCACAAGGCAACAGATGTCGTTGATATTTTCATGAAGAAAGTGGCACGATTCCACGAAATTCCTAAAACGAATGTGTCTGACAAAGACCTGAAATTCACCTCGAATTTATGGAAAGGAGTGTTCAAAGGATTCATAATGAAACTGAACTTTAGTACAACTTATCATCCCGAGTCTAATGGATAGACATAAAGAGTGAACAGGGTGATAGAAGATATGTTGAGAATGTATGTGATGGGCAAACCATAGAAATGGGAAGACTACCTACACTTGGTAGAATTCGCTTACAATAATGGGTATCAGGCATCAGTGAAGATGAGCCCATTTGAAGCACTTTACGGTAGAAGGTGCAATACTCCAGTAAGCTAGGATAACCTAGTTGATAGAACAATAGTTGGGCCAGAGCTGCTCAAGGAGATGGAGGACCATATGTTAAAAATTAAGCAGAATTTGAAAGCTGCCCAAGACAGACAGAAAATTTATGCTGATAAAAACATAATCCATAGAGAATTCAGAGTGGGTGATCATGTTTTCCTGAAAGTGAAAGCTAACAGGAGTTCCCTGAAGCTGGGAAGTTGCACCAAGTTAGCAGCCAGATTTTGTGGACCATTTGAAATCCTAGAGAGGATTGGTCCAATTGCTTATATGATTGCATTTCCTGCATCTATGTCTGTTCATAATGTCTTCCATGTATCATTGCTAAAGAAATATATACCCGATGCTAATCATGTTATTGATTGGAATGTGATTCAGGTGGAGCAAGAAGGCGCTTTTCAAGTGCATCCGATGCGCATTTTGGACTGAAAAGTCAAACAGCTCCGGAACCGAGCCATAGATCTTGTAAGGGTTCAATGGACCTGGTACGACCCTGAGGATGCTACTTGGGAGCATGAAGATGCAATGTGGACAAAATACCCGCATCTTTTTGAATATTTTTGAAAAATCTAATATATATGGGTGTATGATGCACTGAGGACAGTGCATAAATAAGGGGAGGGGATTGTAATATCCCTCGACCAAACCCATTTATAAATGTAATATAAATAGTTGGTGAGTTGTTTTGACCTCATTTGATAATGCACATCATGTGGCATAGTGTGCGCATGAACTGCGCAGTAAAATGATGTAATATGCACATCGCAAGATACTGCGCGCAGTAACTAAAGTGCGCGCAACCTTGAGGATAGTGGATACCGTGCGCAGTAACTAAAGTGTGTGTAATAATAAGGTCAATGAACCTTTATGTATATGATATGCATTATAGGCCGGTGAGCCAGTATTATAAGCCAGAATGCTTATGTTTTAGTATTAGGCCGGAACGCCTAGATGTCAAGGGCCAATGCGCCTACTTTGTACATGACTCATGGTTAATATAAAATACATCACTGCACATAGACCGACCACAATAAAAGAGATGGGGGACTGAACTTCACCAGTTAGGGAAAGGGAGGGCCAAAAGTCAAGGGAATATTATATTAATATTTCCTAAAACATAAAGTATGGATAATTATTTTATCCTAAGTTCTAAAGTTGGGGACAAGTGGACAAAAGTAACTTCCGATATGACAAGTGTCAAGTTGGGGACATGCATTCATATCGTGGGGGAACTTAGCTCATTGGGAGATTTTTCTCATGGATACCTTACGAACAGGGGGGACGACCATCACTCTCACCATCACTTTTCACGAAGAGTTCACAGTGATTCTAAAACACACTCAGTTATCTAGTCAATGATTCCATGACCATTTCACTCATACATTCCGTTATCCTTGAGACAACCATTTTCACCTTTCCGAAGCCTGTTTCTGCACCCTTTTTGGTTGGTGTACCTGGTTAGCTTGGAGTGGGATTGAAGAAGTGGGTTGTCAGGCCCGTGAGCAGTTCTCTGAGCAAGAGAATTGTTGGGGATTGATTTTCGAAGGTGCTAAACTGTAGCTACAACACTCTGAGACTTTCAGTCCAGCATGTTGTTAAAGCCCTAGAAGGGAAGTGGGGCAGCCGAGGAACTGTTGAGCAGAGAAGGGGCACACTTCCTTGGGTGGGACATGCATGTGGGGAATGAGAGGTTGTAGGCTGTTAGTTGAGTGAGCACCTGAGACAAAGTATTTCTTGTTGTCCATGAGCCTTAGCCTGGATGGGAATCCCTTTACCCTGAGTAGAGTTCAGTCCCAGCTCGGGGGTGACTCACTGTTGAGAGTGATGAACAGTGTAGTCTATGGATGGAAGGTTTGTGGATGGTCTATAAGCAGTCAGTGATAGTCTGTCTAAGATAAGTACCAATTGTATGATATATTGATATGTTGTTTTGTTATTTACATGCCTATGTTACGATTGTAATCATATATGTGATTATGATTGCTTGTGTGCTTATGGGTAATTTCCTGTAAATGATGCATATCGGTAGTTACTATTATTTCAATATAAAAGTCGTATGTTACATAAAGTAATTGTTTGTTTATGTTTAGATATAAAGCTTCCGCGAGCGTGTTGCATGTATATGTTTTAGTTGCATGTAGTCTAAAGAGTAAATTTATGTGGCATTGCTTAGCTGACTACTAGGTATGCTACTATATGTTCCGCAGTATAGGAATGAAAGTGTTCCCTAGAGTAGCATGGCTCGACCTGATGGCTGGGAATGTTACCGACTGGTGTCAGAGCATGAGTGGTTGCTCTAGAGTGGCGTACCTCGGCCTCAGGTTGGTCGGGGGGGATCGTTATAGGTACTTATCTTTCAATTAGAGTACACCAACTGCATGCAGACCTTCCACAAGCCTCCAAGCCTTAGACCACATTGCTCATCACGCTTAGCAGTGGGTCACCCTCGAGCTAGGACTAACCTCCACCCAAGGTAAGGGAATCCTAGACTAGGTTGAGGTTAAAGGAGACTGCACAGTGCAACTGGAAGGATTCTCTCCAGGAGCCTTCTTACGCCCACTACTCATGGACTCTCATCC
The DNA here is from genome assembly GCA_000966675.3 of Picea glauca. Taxonomy (NCBI): domain Eukaryota; kingdom Viridiplantae; phylum Streptophyta; class Pinopsida; order Pinales; family Pinaceae; genus Picea; species Picea glauca. The sequence goes on along the minus strand of JZKD02S1673196.1, from coordinate 169,277 downwards.
CCCACATGCTTGTTCCACTCCAGGAATATGCACTTTTATTGTTCCACAGTCCATTGGTTGCTCCACTTCCCTTTTCAGGGTCTCAACAACAAGACGGATCAAGAATTCTCAGAGCTCCGAAGCTGGTGCTGGACTCTCTCTAGGAGAAAATCATTTCCTAGCAAACTCTCTCACCTAGACAGAGATTCTCATAGGCCTGACAACCTACCTCTTCAACCATGGGCCCGAAAACCTGCTTCTTCAACCACAGACCTGACAACCCGCTTCTTCAACCAACTTCCACTCAATTTCCAGCAAGGTGAGGAAAACAACAAAGCTCAATAAATCTCAGGGAATGGCAGCAACCATAATTCAGTAAGGCACAACATGGTTTTGGAAAGTACAGATATGTTCGGATTCACAGGAACACACAGGTCAACTTCACGATTTACTATTTTCAGAGATGCGAGAAAGATGCAGAGGTCAACGATGGAGACCAAGCGAGTTAGGCGAAGGATGGGAGAATGGAATCTGAACCCCCCCAACAAGCTGACTTTCCAGCTTAAACTTCATGTGCCTGAGCTGACACATGTCACCCAGGAGGCACGTTCCTTTCCATTTGGAAATTACCCGTCCTCCCAAAGGAACTTAGGATAAAAACATATCCTTCTAATCAACTTTTGGAATAATAAAAAAATATTATTCTCTTCAATGTAAGCCCTTAGGCTTACCCCTCTTTCCAACCTCTTAGCCCCCTCTCCCTTACCCAGCCTAGTGGAGCTTTTTCCCCCATCACTCTTTTTTCATGGTCGGTCTACATGCAACAATGTATAAACTTTATTAATGATCTGCATAATTACACATACAAAAATCAGGCTTATGGCCTTTAACGCCTAGGCTCTCTGGCCTAATAACACATAAGCCTACCAGCTTATCAACACTTGGCTCATCAGCCTATAAACATCAGTACATTTCACAGGGGCTCGGCCTGGGGTATTACAATCCCCTCCCCTTATTTTTGCATTGTTCTCGGTGCAATTTATTTACACAACATCAGCAAGATTTTCAAAATCTTCAAAAATATGCAGGTATTATGCCCGCATAGCATCTGCATGCTCCCACGTCGCGTCCTCAGGACTGTACTAGGTCCATTGGACCTCTACAATCCATATGGCTCAATTCCAGAGTTGTTTTCTCTTCTGGTCCATTATGCGCACCAGATGCACCTGCAAGACACCTTCTTGCTCCACCTGAATCACATTCCAATCAATCACATGATTAGGATCAGGTATATATTTCTTAAGCAATGAAACATGAAATACATTATGTACAGTCATGGATGCAGGCAATGCAAGCATATATGCAACTGGTTCAATCCTTTCTAGGATTTCAAATGGTCCACAATATCTAGTTGCCAACTTGGAACAATTTCCCAGTTTCAAGAAACTTTTGTTGGCTTTCACTTTCAAGAAAACATGATCACCCACTTTAAACTCCCCGTGGGTCTTGCTCTTATCAACATAAATTTTTTGTCTGTCTTGGGCAACCTTCAAATTATACCTAATCTTCAACATTTGCTCTTCCATTTCCTTCAGCAACTCTGGCCCAACCACTACCCCATTAGTTGGATTATCCCAGTTTATTGGTGTGTTGTAGTTTCTACCATAAAGTGCTTCAAACATGCTCATCTTCAGTGATGCGGAGTACTGACTCCAGGGGGTTTTGATGTCTACCAAGTCAGTCAAGAGGTGAGTGGCACCCTTGGAGCACGTGGTGCGTCCTGAAGGGCACGTCGCGCAAGGGAAATAAATGAGGCGAGTGGCACCCTTGGAGCACCTAGTGCGTCCTAAAGGGCACGTCGCGTTATTAATGATAAATAAATGAACCCAGATGGCCTTAAGACTAATAACGAGATAAGAATTTTTAAAACAAGCTCCCTAATAAAATGTCACCCATGAAATTTAAAGTCTAGGTCTAAATTATACTAGTGGCAAATTTTTCTCTACCCTTTTAACAAAAAAAAAAAACGAAAAAAAGAAAAGAATATATATTTATAAAAATAAAAATAAAATAAATAATTGTTTAATAAAAAAAGTGGGGGGAGGGAAAAAGGGTAACTTCCACACCTACCATTTTGAGTTCTAAATAAAAAGGGGAAAGAGGAAATCTAAAATAATTAGGAAACTAGGAAAAAGAGGGAAACATAAAAAGAAAAGGGAAACACAGGGGAAAAAGCAGAAAGTCAAACTTAGTAAGGTATCTACCATTTAAGAACCTTCTAATTTTAAACTAAACTAGCAAATTAATAGTGGGGAAAGTCATTAAAAACTGTAAGAGAATTTGGGGACACCTAGGAGCGAATCTAGGAGTGACACTAGGTGGGTGAGGGAAATAAGGGTAATTAATTAATTAAAGAAATTAATTTATGGAGGAATGAAGGGGATGGGTGACACTTGTACGGGGAGGAATTTTTAGGAATTAATTTAAATGGGATTTTGGGAAGGTAAAGGGGTTCGAAACTCTATATAATGGAGGGAGGAGAAGGATGGAAGGGTCTTCTGTTTTGCATAACGTTACGCTGCATAAATCTCTACTTCACTGACTTAGCTTGTGGGAGTTGGGATATCTAGCTCGATGAGGAGTGGTAGCTTGGCCTTGCGAGGAAAGCTGGGAGCTAGATGATTCTTTGGTTAGTGTGTGTGGCCCCTTTGCAGCTTGAGGGGATAAGGGGGAAGAAGAGTACCCCTAGCATTGGCTGGGAGGTACCGGTGAAGTCTCGTCGGTTGACAAGCGGGAGTTGCACGGAGCGCATGGGACTTCAACTCAGAGCAGGCGATCAGGAAACGATACACTTTCTTCATTTTGTATGGTAGATTGTTGTAGGATTTATGCTTGGGATCTTCTTGTTTAATTGGGTAAGTATATTGATTGTCTAGATTGTTGACTGAAATTTTTATAGCCTAGCTCGATGATTGATTGACTCCCATGGCCTTCGTTTCCCCACATGTCTTGACCGCCCCATGGTGTATTGATTGTGACCATTGTGGTTGTTTTCCATTCATCCCTAGCTCATCAGTCCTCGCCTGAGAAGTCGTCCAGGAGCCTGATCTACGGTCGTTGCTTCGGCATTAATAGACCTATGGATCTCAACGCCCTACTTTCCTGTGCGAGGATGATGAGTGAAGGATGAAACTATCAGTCGTCTACCTCTATTGTTGTCTTTGGCCGATTGGATCCTTTCGGTTCTCTTACTGTTGTTTGCATTTTTGTATTGGTATTCTGGCAATGGAAAAATGAATTGATTCATGTTTGCATTTTGTATTGGTATTCTGGCAATGGAAAAATGAATTGATTCATGTCTGCATTTTGTATTGTTATTCTGGAAATGGAAAAATGGATTGATTCATGTTTGCATTTTGTATTGGTATTCTGGCAATGGAAAAACAAATTGATTCATGTCTGCATTTTGTATTGGTATTCTGGCAATGGAAAATGAATTGATTCATGTCTGCATTTTGTATTGGTATTCGGGCAATGGAAAAACGAATTGATTCATGTATGCATTTTGTATTGGTATCCTGGAAATGGAAAAACGTTTTTGCTTTCAAATGAGACAAAGATTGTCGTTTAAAATTGCCCACGTTTTTGCCTTCAAATGAGACCGAGTTTGTTGTTTTAAATGCCCACGTTTTTGCTTTCAAATGAGACAAAGATTGTCGTTTAAAATTGCCCACGTTTTTGCTTTCAAAGGAGACAGAGATTGTCATTTTAATTGCCCATGTTTTTGCTTTCAAATGAGATAGAGTTTGCCGTTTAAAATTGCCCACGTTTTTGCCTTCAAATGAGACTGAGTTTGTTGTTTTAAATGCCTGCGTTTTTTCCTTCAAATGAGACTAAGATTGTTGTTTTAATTGCCCACATTTTTTCTTTCAAATGAGACTGAGTTTGTTGTTTTAAATGCCCACATTTTTGCTTTCAAATGATGGACTGAGTTGCTGTTAAATTCCCACGAATTGCCATTAAATGGTAGCCTGTGCTTGCTAAGGTATGGCACAACGATTCACCATTAACCGTGACTACGGTTTGCTGCTGGTGTGACCACGTTTTTTCCCCTTTAAATGGTTGAATGCGATTGTTGGATTGGACACCATTTTTCCTTAAATGTTGCCTGCATTATACTGTTAATTGCCCTGTTAATTGCAATATTAAATGCTATATTATTGCCATATTAATTGCCAGGATCATTTGCTACAGTGAGTTAATGGACAATAGATTCCTTCTTAATGATATATTAATTGTGTTGTTACGATTATATTAATTGTGTTGTTACTATTATATTGATTGTTACTATTACATTAATTGCCTTGTTATTGCTTTACTAATGGTTATGTTAATTAAAACATTAATTGCATTGTCATTGCTATATTACTCGTTATGATAACAATTATGTAAATTACCTTGTTATTGTTGAATTAATTGTCATGTTAATTGTTACGTCAATTGCCTTGTTTTTCTATAATAATTGTCATGTAACTACGATGTTGTTGCCTTGTTAGATTGCTAAAACGACGTTAATAGTTGGCAATTTCCTTCCCAATATTAATGACAACTAGTATTGTTAGTTTGGTCGATATAGTAGTCTACAAGCTGAGATTAATTCCTCATAAGTGTTTTAATGGAATCAATCTACTTTAAGATTGTAAATGTTGTTATTTAAGTTAATGTCTAGTTGGATGGAGATTTTGGATTAACATAGACTTGACCGATTAGGTTGTGTTAAAGATTAAAATTTGATTGGTAAGTAAGGAATGTATTGCAAATTTTAGACTCTCTGGATTGAATTTTAATTAAGGATAGAGGGAATTTATAATTATGGTTTTAGTATTGACCACTTAGATTTGCAAAATTAATTGTATTAATGTTTATTTAGCAGACACATTATTGTCTAATTGTAACTTGACGTGCCCCGTTAGAATGGAACCCTTGTTAAAATTGAATGTAATCATAGACTAGTTAGACTGGGTGATTGGTGGGGGTGGAGACAATTTCGTGTGGGCTAACATCACCCCTTGTCTTCGTCCTCTTGTGTCTCATCAACCTTTGTGTGGGGTAGGTATAGTCTCCCAGTCAGTATTTGGTTCCTAGCGTGCCAGAGTTTTCTTGAGTCTTGGTCCCTTTTGTTTTGCACTAGGTTTATTAACGCGCCTCTCATCTAGGGATGACATGGTCCTTGATGAGGGGATCATGGCACACCCTATGGGTTAGTGTCGAATGATAGCTTGGTCGGAGTCGGTGCCTACCATGTGAGTGTGGTTGAGCATCATATGTTTACTTGGGCGCATGCGTTGGCTCGCACGCCTTGAGGTTCTAGTCTTGTTCGTTAATGTCATTATGTCGGGAAGGGGAAGTGGTCCCTTAGCTTGTAGGCGTGTCTTGTTTCGTCGAGCGGTTAGTCATTACCTCTAGTTATTCTGTGCCTGTTTTGCCCGTTTTCCCTTGTGCCTGTGCGTGGTGTTGTAGTTTCCTATTGCCTGGGTTGCGTGCTTCTATTCGTCATATGTAGTGTGGTCAAAAAAATTTCATCGTTGCCTTCTTCCCCTTAATTCTTAAAATAAAATAAAAAATTGGCTTCACCCATGGCCGTAACAATGGGGCTATTACATGTGGTATTAGAGTGGGGTTCAACCCGCGACCTGGGATCACTACAACTTTCGTTGATATGATTTGATTATGATGTTGCTAATTAAGTTGAGTTGTATTCGAGCAGGTAATCATGGTTAGAGGACGTCGCGGAGGTAGACGAGGGGGTTCTAGATGAGGAGGTACGACGCCTCCAGTAGCATCCATGCCTGAGGGGTCTAACCCCTATGAAGACAAACAGGTTATCGGGCAAGAGAAAATAACAATAGGTGATGTGGTTGGATTAATGAGATCTTTTCAGTGCATGTCTGAGGCATTGATTAGCCATATGGACAGAGATGAGGCCAGAGCGTTGGCACCCCCTGAGGGTCCACCGCGCACTCCGGTCGGTACTCGTAGCATTCACCGCGAACTCAAGAAGGTTAAATTTACTGAGTTCTTTGGTGCCCCATATGGCGTAGTCACCGAGGCATGGTTGGAGAATATGGCGATGTGCTTTGAACTTCGCGACTATACCTCCAACATAAAGGTCCACATGGCGGTCTTTTAACTGAAGGGGAGAACTCTTTTATGGTGGAAGATGTTTTTGCCACAACTGAACATGATCGTCGAAGACATGTCATGGGAACTGTTCGAGGAGAGGTTCCAAGAGAGGTACCTATTAGAGGAATTCATTGAGCGTCAACTCAATGATTTCAACGCTTTACGATAGGGCATCCATATGGTGCCTGAGTATGAGACTCGTTTTATGGAGCTGCTCCGGTATGCTCTGCATCTTAACACTGAGAAACTCAAGGTCAACAGGTTCGTGTTCGAACTTAATGGTAGCATACATGCAAAAGCTAGGATTCTGATGTCTCAAACATTGCATGATGTCATCCATAAGGCCCTCATAGAAGAGGAGGATCTTTTCAGTGGGGGTCAAAGTAGGACTCCAGCGAGACCGACAGGGCAGGTGTCATCTGGTGCGTAACAGCACCAGACACTAGCCAGACATATGCCCAGATATCGTGGCTTCCAGAGAGGACCCACTTGCACTACACCTCGACGACCAACGCCTCAACAGCGGACACCTTATCAGGGACCACAACTTCAACAGCAACATCGACCGCAATAGAAGCAATTTAGGCCTCTTCAGCAGAACATACTAGGATTCCAGGTCGGTGGGCTGTCATCTTCTACTTTGGGTACCAGGACTACTAGACTGAAGAAGGGGTGTTGGACATGTGGGGAGCCACACTACCAGCGTGACTTCCCTGTGGAGAGGACTAAAGCCTTTGAATCAACCGGACCCACTACCGTGGGAGATTTGGGCAAGGCCCATCAGATTCATGCAGCAGTGAATAATCACTAGGCAGAGCATCAGTCGATTGTGCTCGAGACGACAGGTACCATCGCTGACCAGGCCCTTAGTGTTTTGATAGATCTTGGTGCTACCGAGAGTTTCATTTCTGGTGCAGTGCTAAAAAGGATTAAGGTAAAGGCAGTCGAACATGATGAGTTTAACTTTGTAGAGATGGATTCGGGAGCCAAACAAAAGGTTGGAGGAAAGGTTACGGGCTATATCCTTAACTTGGGAGAGTTTGTCACCAGGGCCAACCTGTACATTATGATCTTAGGATCTTATGATGTCATGATTGGTATGGACTGGTTGGAATCGCATGAGGCGATACTCAACTGTGAGACGAAATGGTTGAGCTTGGTCGATGATGAGGGACAGAGACGTGTGATTGTAGTCTAGAACCAGGGAGTTTCCCTGAGGTTCATCTCTTCCTTGCATCTTTGGAAGAGCATGCACAAGGGATGTAAGCTTTATGCAATCCTTGCGTTAAACGAGAAGGGAGTAGTGGAAGGTCTAGAACACCTTCATGTGGTTAGAGAGTTTGCAGAAGTATTTTTGGAGGAGTTACCTACGATGCCTCCGGAGAGGGAATCAGAGTTTACTATAGACCTAAAACTGGGAATTGAACCAACAACTAGAGTGCCTTATCAGATGTCAACCCCAGAGTTACAAGAGTTGAGAATGAAACTGAAGTAATTGATGGACCTGGGACTGATACGTCCAAGTGTGTCACCATGGTGTGTGCCTGTTATTTTCATACAAAAGAAGGATGGGTCATTGTAATGCCCCATATTTTGACCTTGGGTAGTTAGAACATTATTGTTTGCTAATCTTAATAATTCAAAGTTTA
>JZKD02S1673196.1:124395-142045 GCA_000966675.3 Picea glauca | reverse complement strand
GGGGAAGGGAAAAAGGGTAACTTCCAAACCTACCATTTTGAGTTCTAAATAAAAAAGGGAAAGAGGAAATCTAAAATAATTAGGAAACTAGGAAAAAGAGTGAAACATAAAAAGAAAAGGGAAACACAAGGGACAAAGTAGAAAGTCAAACTTAGTAAGGTATTTACCATTTAAGAAATTTCTAATTTTAAACTAAACTAGCAAATTAATAGTGGGGAAAGTCATTAAAAACTGTAAGAGAATTTGGGGACACCTAAGAGCGAATCTAGGAGTGACTCTAGGTGGGTGAGGGAAATAAGGGTAATTAATTAATTAAAGAAATTAATTTATGGAGGAATGAAGGGGATGGGTGACACTTGTATGGGGAGGAATTTTTAGAAATTAATTTTTAAACATTAATTTAAATGGGATTTTGGGAAGGTAAAGGGGTTTGAAACTCGATATAATGGAGGGAGGAGAAGGATGGAAGGGTCTTTTGTTTTGTGTAACGTTACGCTACATAAATCTCTACTTGACTGACTTACCTTGTGGGAGTTGGGATACCCAGCTCGGTGAGGAGTGGTAGCTCGGCCTTGCGAGGCGAGCTGGGAGATCGTTGATTCTCTGGTTAGTGTGTGTGGCCCCTTTGCGGCTCGAGGGGCTAAGGGGGAAGAAGAGTACCCCTAGCATTGGCTGGGAGGTAACGGTGAAGTCTCATCGGTCGACAAGCGGGATTTGCACGGAGCGCGCGAGACTTCAACTCAAAGCGGGCGATCAGGCAACGATACACTTTCTTTATTTTGTATGGTAGATTGTTGTAGGATTTATGCTTGGGATCTGCTTGTTTAATTGGGTAAGTATATTGATTGTTTAGATTGTTGACTGAAATTTTATAGCCTAGATCAATGATTGATTGATAATCATGGCCTTCGTTTCCCTGCATGTCTTGACCACCCTGTGGTGTATTGATTGTGACCATTTTGGTTGTTTTCTCTTCGTCCCTAGCTCATCAGTCCTCGCCTGAGTAGTCGTCCAGGAGCCTGATCTACGGTCATCGCTTCGGCGTTAATAGACCTATGGATCTCAATGCCCTGCTTTTCTATGCGAGGATGATGAGCGAAGGACAAACCTATTAGTCGTCTACCTCCATTGTTGTCCTTGGATGATTGGATCCTTTCGATTCTCTTACTGTTTTCTGCATTTTTGTATTGGTATTCTGGCAATGGAAAAACAAATTGATTCATGTTTGCATTTTGTATTGTTATTTTGGCAATGGAAAAACGAATCGATTCATGTCTTCATTTTGTATTGGTATTATGGCAATGGAAAAATAGATTGATTCATGTCTGCATTTTGTATTGGTATTCTGGCAATGGAAAAATGAATTGATTCATGTTTGCATTTTGTATTGGTATTCTTGCAATGGAAAAACAAATTGATTCATGTCTACATTTTGTATTTGTATTCGGGCAATGGAAAAACGAATTGATTCATGTGTGCATTTTGTATTGGTATCCTAGAAATGGAAAAACGTTTTTTCTTTCAAATGAGACAGAGATTTCCATTTAAAATTACCCACGTTTTTGCCTTCAAATGAGACTGAGTTTGTTGTTTTAAATGCCCATGTTTTTGCTTTCAAATGAGACAGATACTGTCGTTTAAAATTGCCCACATTTCTTATTTCAAATGAGACAGAGATTGTCGTTTTAATTGCCCACGTTTTTGCTTTCAAATGAAATAGAGATTGTCGTTTAAAATTGCCCACGTTTTTGCCTTCAAATGAGACTGAGTTTGTTGTTTTAAATGCCCATGTTTTTTCCTTCAAATGAGACTGAGATTGTTGTTTTAATTGCCCACGTTTTTTCTTTCAAATGAGACTGATTTTGCTATTTTAAATGCCCATGTTTTTTCTTTCAAACGCTGGACTGATTTGCTATTAAATTCCCACGAATTTCCATTAAATGGTAGCCTATGCTTGTTGAGTTATGGCACATCGATTCACCATTAACTATGACTGCGTTTTGCTGCTGGTGTGATCGCGTTTTTGCCCCTTTAAATGGTTGACTGCGATTGCTAGATTGAACACGATTTTGCCTTAAATGTTGCCTGCATTATACTGTTAATTGCCCTATTAATTGCAATATTAAATGCTATATTATTGCCATATTAATTGCCAGGATAATTTGCTACAGTGAGTTAATGGACAACATATTCCTTCTTAATGATATATTAATTATGTTGTTACAATTTTATTAATTGTCTTGTTACTGTTATATTGATTGTTGCTATTACATTAATTGCCTTGTTATTGGTTTACTAATGGTTATGTTAATTAAAATGTTAATCACATTGTGATTGTTATATTACTCGTTATGATAATAGTTATGTAAATCGCCTTGTTATTGTTGAATTAATTGTCATGTTAATTGTTACGTCAATTGCCTTGTTTTTCTATAATAATTGTCATGTAACTACGATGTTGTTCCCTTGTTAGATTGCTAAAACGACATTAATAGTTGGCACTTTCCTTCTCAATATTAATGACAGCTAGTATTGTTAGTTTGGTCGATATAGTAGTCTACATGCTGAGAATAATTGCTCATAAGTGTTTTAATGGAATCATTCTACTTTAAGATTGTAAATGTTGTTATTTAAGTTAATGTCTAGTTGGATGGAGAGTTTGGATTAACATAGATTTGACCGATTAGGTTGTGTTAAAGATTAAAATTTGATTGGTAAGTAAGGAATGGATTGCAAATTTTAGACTCTCTGGATTGAATTTTAATTAAGCATCGATGGAATTTATAATTATGGTTTTAGTATTGACCATTTAGATTTGAAAAATTAATTGTACTAACGTTTATTTAGCATACGCATTGTTGTCTAATTGTAACTTGACGTGCCTCGTTAGAATGGAACCCTTGTTAAAATTGAATGTAATCATAGCTTAGACTGGGTGATTGGTGGGGGCAAAGACGATGTCATGTGGGATGGCGTCACCCCTTGTCTTCTTCCTCTTGTGTCTCGTCAACCTTTGTGTGGGGTAGGTATAGTCTCCCAGTCAATATTCAGTTCCTAGCGCGTAAGAGTTTTCTTGAGTCTTGGTCCCTTTTGTTATGTGCCAGGGTTATTGATGCACCTCTCATCTAGGGACGACATGGTCCTTGATGAGGGGATCATGGCACGCCCTATGGGTTAGCGACGAATGATAGCTTGGTCAGAGTCGGTGCCTACCATGTGAGTGTGGTTGAGCATCGTATGTTTACTTGGGCGCATGCATTGGTTCGCATGCCTTGAGGTTCTAGTCTTGTTCGTCAACGTCGTTATGTCGGGAAGGGGAAGTGGTCCCTTAGCTTGTAGGCATGTCTTGTTTCGTCGGGCGATTAGTCGTTACCTCTGGTTATTTTGTGCCTGTTTTGCCTGATTGCCCTTGTGCCTGTGCATGGTGTCGTAGTTGCCTATTGCCTGGGTTGCGTGCTTTTGTTCATCATCTGTGGTGTGGTCAAATGTTTGTCATCATTTCTATGATAGTCACTGCCCTTGGGATTCCTTGCACTCTCCTTGGGTTTCCTTCCTCATCCACGCAAGTGAATGCCTTGTTACGATAGTCTAAGGTGGCATGGTGTTGGTCCAACCAATCTATCCCAATTAGATAGTCATAGGAACCTAAAGGTAAGATGTTCAATTAAGCTCTTGTGCTTAGTCCATTCATGTCCACTAGACAGGACTTAACCAACTCACTGACTTTTCTTTTGGCACCTGTATCCAGCTGCACTAACCAATATTTTACATGCTTGCTTCTTGGAAAATGCAAACTTTCCACCATTCTAGGATCTATATAACTATGACTAGCTCCTGAATCAATTAAAATAGTAATGGTTTGGTTGTTGATCATACCTTCCACTTCAATCATATGTGACTGATATTCTACTTTCTTGTTGTCCAGGGCTGCATAGATCCTTGGTATTCTACTGCCCATGTCCTCCACTGTTTCTGGTTGCTGAACATTCTGGACAACTCTTACTTTGCCATTTTTGTGGGGACAATCTTTGTACTTGTGGTTTCCCTGACAACCCCAACATTGAATGGGCGTTTGCCTTGGCCTTTTTCCCCCTACCTCAACCATTCTCTGCTCTCTAAAATATGGTTGTCCTTGAGGAATGTTTATGAAAAAGGGAGATTTGTTTCCCTTCTGCCTCTACTCTTTCTTGAAATTCTTCTTGTTATCCCAAGCCTTCTGGAAAGTGGGATTTTCTCTTTGTTGCTCATATAAGCATTTTTCTCTCCTTATAGTTTCTTCCATAGTTTTAGGATCATCATACTGGATCTTGTCACTGATGGAAGGTGGAAATACACTCATACCTTTCAATTTTGACAGTCTCATCTTTGATGAAAGAGACATACTTCAGCAATACCAAAAATCTTCGCTCATATTCATCAATGGACATACTACCCAGCTTGAGTTCAAAGAACTCTTTCATCTTTCTTTCATAGTACCTCTTAGTTAATTATTTCTTTTCGAAATACTTCTTGAATTCGTTCCAAGTAACATTTTTCTCTTTAATGTGTTTCACCTGCACAAGTTGGTCCCACCACATGGATGCCTTTCCTTTCAGTTGATACATTGTAATTCTTCCTTCTGCATGAGAGGAATAATTCTGCAGTTGGAAATACTTCCTCATGCCAAGAAGCCATGTCTCAGCATATTCCTCCTTCTGGTGCTCTCCATGATCTGGATTTATGCAGGAATGCAACATAATATAAAAATAACCATGAATACAAAGATGCAACGGAAATAACACTTCATTTCATTAATATCAAAGAATTGAAATTTGTTTACAGACATAATAGAAATAAACTAGCTAGGGCGTTGGTAGCTTATCTCTGAGAAGAGATGTGGCGGCTACAGGCCTCTGAACTCCCTGTTCCAATGAGGCTCGAAGGCCTATCTATTATTGAGAAATAATGGAAACCCTAAACATCCAAAAAACCTAACCCTAGGAGATGAAACGCCAGCATATGGGCCCCGTTGGGGTAAATTGGTACATCAATTTCCCAAGGTTGTAAATTTGGCATACTATCTCCGTTTGATGCATATGATACATCATTAGAAAGATCTATCCGAGGACTACAATTATCAGAAAAAAATATCATGAGTGTATGTTTTTCGTGATAGATGCCCAAAAAATGTCGTTTAGGGCCTCAAAACAGCTCCGGAAGTTCAGGACCCGAAAAACAGACAAAAATAGTAAATTGTGCTACAATTAAGGAAACTGAAAAACTAAAAAAAACAATGACGGGGGTCCAAGTGGAATAGGAGGGTAGCCACCAATATCCACCTGGATCAATCCTACCCCCTTAGGAATCAATGGTCCCCGTTGCGTTGAGTTCCTCCATGAGATGAGGAAACTTCTGCTGAACTTGGTCCCTGGTGAGCCACTTGCCCTGGTGAAGGAGTTACCCTTCTTTGACAACTCGATATAGATGGATCCTCTGTTGGCGGGTGTTCTTGATCTATGTGTCCATAATCTGATCAGTTGTGGTTTGTTCCATGCAGTCTGGGTTTAACTGTGTTGGTGTGAGTTGTTCTGCCATGTTGGACGTGTCCAGTAGAAGTGGAAAGTAAGGTCGAAGGCGGTCCACATTGACCACTGGGTGCAGACCAAGGAATGGTGGGATACTGAGATCAAAGGCATTGTCCCCTACAACCTTGGTGATGGTGTATGGCCCATATCGGAGTGGGTGAAGCTTGCGGCGCGATCCAACGAGGCGCTCCTTCTACAAATGTAGCCACACGTTGTCGCCCACCTGGAAGTTGTGTTGCACCCGATGTTGATCATGTCGTTGCTTGTACTTAGCATTGGCTTTGTCCAATATGTCATGAACCTGTTGGTGAATGTGATGAATGTGCTCAATGAAGTTGTTCATCTTGGCAGCTTCAGACTGGACATGAGCGAAATCCACTTGAGTAGCTGCAAATGGTATGGCTATGTCAATGGGACATAGTGGTTGGAATCCCAAGCCCACCTAAAAGGGGCTGTGTTCAGTTGAGCTGTGGAGGGCCCGATTATAGCTATGTTTTACATAGTGGAGGCTCTCATCCCATGTGTGTGGATTCTTTGAGTTGTACGTGTGCAAAATGTGTACGATCATCCTGTTGACGACCTCTGTCTGGCCATCAACCTAGGGATGGAAAGATGTGGACTTGGTGAGCTTGGTGTCCAGCATTGACCAGAGGCTGGACCAAAATGTATTGAGGAACTTGCTGTCTCGATATGAGATGATAGACTGTGGGATCCCAAATTTTACCCACACTCGTTCAAAGAAGAGTTTAGCAGTGGCTTTTGTTGTGATATTATTCTTATAGGCCGCCATAATGGTCATCTTCGAGAATCTATCGACAACCATAAAAACAAAGTCATTGCCATTATTAGTTGAAGGAGGGCCTAACATGTAATCCATGGAGATGGATTCCCAAGGTCGACTAGGGGTAGGTAGTGGAGTATAGAGGCCTTGCTTCTTGATGGTCGGTTTGGCAATGGTGTAAGCAATGAAGGATCTGATGTACTTCCCGACATCTTGTCAAAGGTTTGGCCAATAGAAATACTTTTGCAGTACTACTACTTTTTTCTCCTTGCCCTTAGGGAATATCATCACGAAAACAAATTTCCTGGTTTTGGAAATGATCTTACTGCATTGTTTTGCAGTAACCAAAGAGATAGTGACAGGCAGTAGTACCTCTGGTATCCTGTACAACTTATTTCCCAAGGTCACAATAACAGTGCGAGGTCGAGACTCATACACAACATATCACTTCCACAAGTATGGTTGGCCTAATAATACATCATAAACATCAAGAGGAGCAATGTCACATAATACCTCATCGGTGAAGGGATTGATGTTGTAGGGAAGGTGGCATTGCTGGTTGATGCAGAGATCCCGTCCTTGGTGAAGCCACCCAATGGTGTATGGTTGTGGGCGTGTTGTAGTTGGAAAGCCCAACTGCTTCATGACCTATGATGAAATGAGGTTCTTTTGGCCCCTGATGTCAACGATGAATTATAGTGCAGAACCCTTTACCCACATATGGGAGTGGAAGAGACACTCCTCCTCCTCTGGATCTTCCGGTTCTTCCTTTTTGATCTTCGTGGTGGAAATGGTGGCGTTGGGCTCTGCATTGATAATCTGCTTCCCTCTGTCATTCCCCTTCTTAGATTATGATTCAGTGTCGGAGCACGCATCTGATTCAGAAGCCCTCATCTCTGCCACCGGTGACTGTTTGGCCCGACACTCACTTATGTTGTGACTGGAGCTCTTATGGAACTCACACCACTTTCCCATGTCCTTCTTTTGCTTCACAGTGTTGTTCTTTGCTTGCAGCTTTCACAGGTTGTCTTGAGCGTAGTGGCTTGAATCCGCCCGAATAGCTACAAATGGTATGGCTACGTCAATGGGACATAGTGGCTTGAATACCAAGCCCACTTGAAAGGGGCTATGGTCGGTTGAGTTGTGGAGGGCCTGGTTATAGCTATGTTGTACATAGGGGAGGCTCTCATCCCATGTGCATGGATGCTTTGAGTTGTACATGCGCAAAATGTGTACGATCATCCTGTTGATGACCTCTGTCTAGCCATCAATTTGGGGATGGAAAGTTGTGGACCTGGTGAACTTGGTGTCCAGCATTGACTAGAGGCTGGACCAAAATATAATGAGGAACTTGTTATCTCGATCTAAGATGATAGACTGTGGGATCCCAAAGTGTACCCAAACTTGTTCAAAGAAGAGTTTAGCAGTGTCTTCTGTTGTGATATTCTTCTTGCAGGCTGCCATAATGGCCATCTTCGAGAATCTATCGATGACCACGAAAACAAAATCGTTTCCATTCTTAGTAGAAAGAAGGCTCGACATGTAATCCATGGAGATGGATTCCCAAGGTTGACTAGGGGTAGGCAACAGAGTACAGAGGCATTGCTTCTTGATGGTCATTTTGGCAATGGAGCAGGAAGTGCAGAATCTGATGTACTTCCCGACATCCCATCGAAGGTTTGGCCAATAGAAATAATTTTTCAATATTGCCACTATTTTCTTCTTTCCCTAAGGGCGAATCATCAGAAAAACAATTTTCCCGGTTTTGGAAATGAGTTTACTGCATTGTTTTGCAGTAACCAAAGAGATAGTGACAAGTGGTGGTACCTCTGGTATCCTGTACAACTTATTTCCCAAGGTCACAATAACAATGCGAGGTCGAGATTCATACACAACATGTCACTTCCACAAGTATGGTTGGCCTAATAATACATCACAAACATCAAGAGGAGCAATGTCACATAATACCTCATCGGTGAAGGGCTTGATGTTGTAGGGAAGGTGGCAATGTTGGATGACGTAGAGATCTCGTCCTTGGTGAAGCCACCCGATGGTGTACGGTTGTGGGTGTGTTGTGGTCAGCAAGCCCAACCACTTCATGACCTCTGTTGAAATGAGGTTCTTTTGGCTCCTGTTTTCGACGATGAACTATAGCGCGAAACCCTTTACCCACATCCAAGAGTGGAAGAGATGCTCCTCCTCCTCTGGATCTTCTGGTTCTTCCTTTTGGATCTTCCTGGTGGAAACGGTGGCATTTGGCTATGCATTGATAATCTGCTTCCCTCTGTCATTTCCCTTCTCGGGTTTTGATTCAGTGTTGGAGCATGCATTTGATTTAGAAGCCCTCATCTCGGCCACCAGTGACTATTTGGCTCGACACTCACTTGTGTTGTGACTGGAGCTCTTATGGAACTCACACCACTTTCTCGTGTCCTTCTTCGGCCTCATGGTGTCATTCTTTGCTTGCCTCTTTGGCAGGTTGTCTTGAGCTGCCATGCCTTGGATTTTTCCTTTGTTCTGCGGTTTGGGAGCATCTTTCGCTTGCTTGTGATTTGCAGATCCAAAGTCTCACTTCTTCTATTTGAATTTCTATTCAATCTTGGCAGCATATCGGTATGTCGTACCAAGTGAGGAGATGTTGAGGAACTTCATTTCCTTCTGAATGTATATGTGTAGACAACTGTGGTACTTCAACACCAAATGTTTCTCCGAATCTTTGATACCCAACTTTGTGCATAGGGTATGGAATAGATTCGTCAACTCATGCACATCTTGATCCCTTTGTTGCCGCAACGTAGTCCATTGTATGTACTTGTCCTCATATCTCCCCATGGGATACTATTGTTCCTTGATGGCATCTTGGAAAGAATTCCAAGTGGGTATGGCCGAGGACAGGGAGGGTTCCTCCTCATCCTTTTTCTCACAGTAGGTTTCCCACCAGTCCTTGACATGGGGGGAAGCTTTGAGCAGTGAAAAAATAATCTTTTCCTGGTCAGAAAAGTCATGAACCGAGAAATATCCTTCTAATAGATTCAACCATCTATCTACAACGTCTGCATCTATTTGATCATCAAATATGGGAATGTAAAAGTTTACTTGTACCTTAAAAGGGGTTGTGCCTCCAGAGTGGTTGTTGGATGCAGATGCGCTGCCAATGGGCAATCATTGAAGGATCTGGGTGAATTTTTCCATCATTGCATTCCTTTGTTTTTCAAGGGCCTCCTCGAGCAATATTTTGATAGGATCCCCTTCTCCTTTGTCTTTCTTTTCGTCCCCCATGGGCGATTGTCGAGGTTTGCGAGGTTGATCTTGCAAAGGTTTAACGAGATCGATCCCTAAGTCCTTATACCCTGACCTCGTTGGGGACATGCAAAGAAGAATGGAGAAAGAGCAAACCGCTCTGATATCACTGATCCAAATTTATGCAGGAACATAATAGAATACACAAATAACCATGTTTACAAAGATGTAGCGGAAATAACACTTCATTTCATTAATATCAAAGAACTGAAATTTGTTTAGAGACATAATAGAAATAAACTAGCTAGGGCGTTGGTAGCTTATCTCTGAGAAGCGATGTGGTGGCTACAGGTCTCTGAACTCTCTATTACAATGAGGCTCGAAGGCCTATCTATTATTGAGAAACAATGGAAACCCTAAACATCCAAAAAACCTAACCCTAGGAGATGAAACACCGACATATGGGCCCGATTGGGGTAAATTGGTACATCAATTTCCTGGGGTCGTAACTTTGTCATACTATCTCTGTTTGACGCATATGATACATCGTTAGAAAGATCTATCTGAGGACTAAAATTGTTGGAAAAAATATCATGGAGATGTTTTACAATTGGTAGATGCCCAAAAAACGTCGTTTAGGGCCTCAAAATGGCTCTGGAAGTTCAGGACGCTAAAAACTTCCAAAAATAGTAAATTGTGCTACAATTAAGGAAACTGAAAAACTGAAAGAAACAATGGTGGGGATCCAAGTGGAATAGGTGGTTGGCCACCAATATCCACCTGGATCACTCCATCAAACATAGGAGGTTTAATCTTGTTCATTTCTCCCTTTACTTCATCCACTCCAGATCTCCTATGCTTTCTGGTAGGATATGGGCTTGAACTACTGTGTGCACTCCTCTTAGAGTGCCCTTTTGAGTGATGATGGTGTCTGCCAAACACTCCCTGATTTCCTCTTTTCACCAGGAGACCTGTGACTTGTTGATTTATTAGAGTCACTCTCCTTATCCAATTTCTTTTCTATCCTTTCCAGGCTCTGTATCAATTTTATGTTGAATTCTCTCTGTTGATCCCTGGATTTCATGAGCTTTTTGTTATCTGCTCGGTGAGTCTGGACATCTTTCTACAATATTTCAATGATTTTCATCATGTTTCCATCCTTATCTATCTCTTCTCCATGGCCATTGGAGTTCGATCCTTCAACTCCCAAATGGACATCCATTCCTCTAGCTTCATTCTCTGAACTTGAAGCATTTTGTGTCTCCATTTCTCTGCACTAAGCAGAAATTCGGTTCGTTCCTAACAATCGTTAATTTTGCAAACACAATGTCCAGTCAACCAAAATTTGTTAGGCCAACAGTCCTTAACAAATTCCACAGTATTCATAAACGAATCTAATTCAAAGAAAACTTTCAGATTTCATTATGTGGTTCTCGATCAATCAAGAATCTCTGCGGATCTTTTCTTTTTGAGATTTGATCTGTTCTGCAATAATTTTCGGGCACTAGAGCCTTTCTATTAGCCCCCAACCCATGTGCCTATGGGTTGTGGCCAAGTTCTAGGTCGATAGGCATTTATTCGAGAGTTTGGGCCTCCGGCTTCAAAAGTTTTCAAATGATCTAGAATTGGACCCAGGAGGCTTCCCAGGTCCAGAAAAGGATCAAAATGAAAGTTCTCATAATTGAATGAAACTAATTCCATTGCGACCAACTCGTCGTACCGATTCTATCCATATATTTACTTCCTCAAACGGGCGCCGTATGCGAGAGTTATCACACTCTGATCATTTTGCCAAACATCCAAAAAGTCAACAGTAAACAAAATTCAACACTGACGTTAGCATGACGTCATGCTGGCATGGCAATGTGACACATGGTAGAGGCAAAGTTGGTAGGTTGTATAGTTGACATGGCATATATTCCGTACAACTGACGTGGACCAACCAGGAGGTGACACATG
Source organism: Picea glauca (assembly GCA_000966675.3). Taxonomy (NCBI): domain Eukaryota; kingdom Viridiplantae; phylum Streptophyta; class Pinopsida; order Pinales; family Pinaceae; genus Picea; species Picea glauca. The sequence continues at coordinate 130,501 of JZKD02S1673196.1, read as the reverse complement.
TCACCAGTGAAAGGGTGATAGGTGGCACCTGTACAACTGACATGTCACTCCCATATGGCGACATGTGCTAGAGAGAGATAGGTACGGGTGGAAGACAGGTGTTTCAATCATTGACTGACATGTGGCAGGTGTGCTTACGTGGCCGATTGCTGATAGGGTAGAGTACAATGCTAACACATGGGCGAATCATTGGTTGACAAGTGGCATCAGTCCAGTGAATTAGGAGGTGCCATGTGGCACCCATGTGTTGTTCTAAGTTTCATTGAAAAAAAATTTGGAGTTCGAAGGATTCAAACTTGGAATCTCCCATGGAAGGCTATGCCTTGGAGCCTGGGCAGAATTACCATTACACCACTGTGGGACTTATAAATACAAGTCCACAAAATTTTATTTAAAGTGCTTGTAGTGTTTAAATGGAAGCGGAAGGGGCTGGGGATAATCTCTAGCCCATGGTTTTATCATTCCACATAACCTCTAGGCCTAAAGAGGGCACTCCAATATGGTTATTCAATGGTTAAAGCGTGAGATTTTATTGGTGTTAACCTGGCTCCCGATCCCATCGGGAGACACCATATAACCAGTGCTAAGGGTTAGGTTGTTGGTGTGGGGATCGGCCCCTAGATTTGGGGATTCCCATGTGACTTGGAGCTATGGTATGCGCATGATGGTTAGCACTTAATATGGGGCGTGGCCCTATTACAAGCCACCATGTGACCTTTGCTTTCAGAGATTAAGGCCAACGCGCAACCCTTTGGGCTGGCGCTTGGCCATATATAACTGCCATATGACCATCTAAGGGGGCGCGTGCCTAGTACAAGGGGGATTAGCCCATAAATGTTGTATAAAGTGGGTTTTACACTTATATTAGTGGATTTTAGTTTTTTAAGCAGCTGATATTGAAGGTTTTTGCCCATTTTTGGGAGATATTGGGCCCTTTTTGAGGCCAGATCTTGGGAGGAAGTTGGGGAATGATAACCAAATTCAAGCCTATATAAACCAGGCCCTCTTGAGGAAATGGAGGATATTGAGAGTAGATTTATGATGAAGGAAATCCAAGACAAACCCTTTTTTATGCAGGGAAGTTGTTGAGGAGTGCACCTTTGCGGGTCATTTATGGGAGCTCTGGTCATCCGATTTGAGTGTCATTTCTTCTATTGGGTTCTAGAGATATAGGAGAATAAGACCAGATCAATAGTGTAGCCTTTTGGCACTGCTGTGATGTACTTATTGAGCTTTGAACAGAAATAAAAAAGCCTCACCCACTAAGATAAAGGCCCAGAGATGTAGGCGAGATTGCCGAACTCCGTTATCATATTGGTGTTATGGTTTGTTGTTGTTTATTTCTTCATTATTGTTCTGTACATGTTTATATGGTTGTGATATATTCTCATATCTTCTTCCTCTTTCATTAAGATTCCTTAATTGGTTGAATACATGCATAATAACTCAACCATAGTCGTGTAAAAGATATTTTCGGATCAAGTAGTATCAGAGCTAGTTGACATTTGGATTTGATTTTTGCATGTTAACCAGGGAAAAGCTACAACGTGGTGAAGGTGATCTTGTTGAAGACAATCTATTAATTGGATTGAGAAAGATAGCTTCTCACACCGAGAAGATGGTATCGGAAGAGGGACTTTCTCAAGATGAGAAAGATTTTCGAAAAGATTTCTTTTCCATGTCAGAGATGATGAAAGTTTTGTACTTGGATTACTTGGAATGTAAGAAACAAAATCTGGGTAAATCTTCAAAGGGAAAAAGTGAAGAAGGAGACGATCCTCTGCAGATTCCTCCTTCACCTCCATCATCACCTCCTTCTTCTTCAAGTTCAAGTTCTAAATCCAATGCAAGGAAACATGTTCATAAATATAAGAATGAAATGCCATTATTAAATATTGATGTTAAATTTGAGTTACCCATATATGATGGTGAAGTAAATGCAGAGATACTTGACAATTGGTTCAGGCAGATGGAGGTTTATTGCAATGTGCAACAGATCAAGGATGAGGCCACACAAATCAAGTTGTCATCTTTGAGACTTGCAGGCACAACTCTCATATGGTGGCAAAGCAAGTTGCAAAACAGAACGCAACAAGTGGGTAATGTATTTCCATCATCGAAAAGTTTCATTTATGCACTTAGGAAGCAATTCTATCCCATCGACTTGGGATCGGATTCAGGTGATGAATCAAAGGTTTCATTGGTTGGCATGATAGGTAAAATTGGTGAAGGAATTGATTGTAGAAATAACTTGTTTCATATAAGGGTAATCATGCGACACACTAAGGTTGATACATTAATCGACAGTGGATCTCAATATAATATAATCTCATAAGAATTGGTAAATAATTTGGGATTAAAAACACAAGTACATCATAAGCCATACACACTTAAATAGATAAGCAATCATCATCAAATGCACATAAAAAAGTAGTGCACAATCAAATTTGCAATTTCATCTAAGTATGTGGATGAGGTAACATGTGATGTAGTGCCATTAAGTGAATGTGGAATGGTCTTAGGTAATCCATACTTATATGATCGTAAGGCAATCTTCTACAGGACAAAGAATCAATATCAATTAACCAAAGCAGGTCAAGATTACGTGGTTCATGCCAATCATGTTAAAGCAAATAAAACTCTTCAAATAATGGAACAATTAAAGAAGGCAGTTCAAGTAAGCAGCGAACCAATAATTGTTTCAAATGAAGTAATCGATCTTAAGAAAGAACAAGTAATGATTGTTGAATGGAAAATCAATCACAATTCTCTTCAAGATAAGCTCATGTGTGCAAATATTACAAGTATATCAACTCATTTGCAGTCGTATTTTTGATTCTATCATTAGTAATGTTGTCTACATGGATGATAGTGTCTTCAGTAAAATGTGATAGGGTTAAAATGGCTAACAATATGCTGTCAATTGGCATGATTGTGTTATAGTTGATCCTGATAAGACAGGTGCACAGGACAGATTTTAGAGACAAAGGACAAGCTAGGTGTCTGTAACATACCCACTACAACGTAATAAATTTTCGTTCTTCCTCAAGGAACAAAATCCCCGAAGTCCTATGGGGGTCTAGTGCAGGCTAGTTCTTCCCTGTTCACTTCCCTGTAATAGATGGGTTAGGACCACAGGCCAAACAAACCAGGCGCATTTTCTTGTTTTGTGACTCAGCGATACCATTGAGTCCAATCTTGAAGGTATAATGGTGAAGGGAATTTGGAATGAGACCATGGCCGTAGATCTGGGCGCACAGATTTTGGCTATCCAGAACTACCCGCCGCTTAATCGATAAAACACTATCTCCCTTTCTTTAGTCCTTAGTTCGATAGGACCGCATACGTGCCTAAATGCAGGCACCTTTCACAACTCGTGACCTCGCGAGCCGTGAGTCAAAGACCCTTGAATTTTCTTCACATATCACCAATACCCGAGATCACGAAATGGGTATAGCTTCCTTCTATCCGCGTCCTCTACGCATGACCACCAACTAGGCTAAACTCTATCTCCTCTCGCTATTCGCTGCTTTGTGAGCTCAACGGTTGAACTCTCGTTCCTCCCTTATGCGATCCTCCGAGACTTGAAAGTCAGCGAAGGTTGACCTTCCCTTCACACTGCTCACAACTCGCCCCTTCGCGAGTTGTAGCGTCAAATCTTGGCACCTTCCCTTCACGAACCCTCGAGAAGCGACATTTAATTTTCCCTCTCGCGTTCTCACTACTCGTGACTTCGTAAGTCCGAGTGTTGATCTCTCATGCCCTTCTCCCACGAATCCCTGAGACACGAGAAGTAAACGGGGCATTGACTCCCTTCTCTAGGCGATGCGTGTCCACCCGTCAATCACGCGGGCCCTACCTGGAAGTTTTTCCATGTGTTCTCTCGGGCTCGGCTCTCGGCACATCGCTACTCGCGACTTGAAGCATCCAACCTTTGGGATTTTACCTTGAGAACCTCCGAGTTCGCGAAATCCCCGTATCTCTGCCACCTATCCTCCTTGGATGGACGATCCTGATCCTTTCGTGGCTTCGCCACTCGTGACTTGGAGCATCCAACCTTTGGGCTTTTACCTTGCAAACCTTCGAGTTCGCGAGATCCCCGGATCTCTACCACCTGTCCTCCTCGAATGGACGGTCCTGATCCTTTCGTGGCTTCGCCACTCGCGACTTGGAGCATCCAAACTTTGGGCTTTTACCTTGCGAACCTCCGAGTTCGTGAGATCCCCGGATCTCTGCCACCTATCCTCCTCGGATGGACAGTCCTAATCCTTTCGTGGCTTCGCCACTCGTGACTTGGAGCATCCAACCTTTGGGATTTTACCTTGTGAACCTCCAAGTTTGCGAGATCCCTATTCACGAGGGCTTAACCCTCATCTATCTCCCTATAGATATAATGATTGTCGGGTTTTCTATCTAAGATTTGACGGTTCAGATCGGTCCCGATGCCGCGCCCTTTCCCACTACTCCTTGGACGTGGAAAAACCAATGGTACAGATGTTCTCATGGACCCTGGGGGTCTACGATTATGATTTCCTCGCTATTCACGAAGATAGAGGAAAAAGGGTTAAGGCAATTCCCTCCCTCGTTTATTCCTTCGATTTAACGGTAGTGAATGACCGTAGATCCCCCGATAGGATCTCATCCGTTGATCAATACTTATCCCTACGCTGCTACTTCGGGATGCTAAGAGGGTCATTCCCCTTCATACAGGGTTGTCAAGGCTTGCACATTCAAGTCCTTTTTCCAGGTTCTTGGTAAACCTTTCTAAAGAGGGAATCTCCGTGAAGAGGTCTATTCTGGGGTATTCCTGGATACAGATAAGGGAAACAAATTCCTGAGAATGGACTGGAGATCTGACTTGGTTCAACTTATGCATAATTAGATTCATTTATCAACATAAGACAAGCATGATTTTTCTGTTATAAGCATATACAACTACTAATACTGATCAAAATACCACACAGACCTTCTTATAATGAAAACATTCACAGTTTCACAACTTATGAGCATAATTATCAGAATACATATATTTTCCAGATACCAGAGGCAAAACACTTATTAGAAATAACACCAGGGTTAAGCAACTGCTGAGAGGGGTGCTTGTTTCCACCCAACCATAGGCTCAACGACTCCCAACGGATTTACCACTATCCACCCCCAAGCTAAGACCACGATGTTGTTGAGACTGCGTCTCCCTGTCTGCCAATGACCAGGAGAAAATGTTACAATCCTTCCTCTCTGCTATTACTTACTTTGCGTAATTCCAGAGTTCCCCTCGAATCTACCCCCTCAATCGCTTCTGCCATATGCCTTATCCTCTCGTGAGGTTGCGTGTGGAACGATTACCCTCGTGTCGATCAGGCCTGATGACTCTACAGATGGGTGGTTCACCATCCCATCCCTCATCAAGCCATCCGCCTACCAGTCTGCGAACCATTAAATTTCAGGGCCAGCGAGCCGCTTTTGGTTCTCCGAGCCAGTGGAGTCCAAATACGATATTTTTTTTTTCTTGGTGGAAGTTAATGCCACATTTTCAGGTGCCTTCCACCGCCATCATGGTCTCTTTTTATGCACATCCCCTCATCAGTAGTCTTGCAATAATTTACGAATGTTATTCACATTCATTGACCTCTTCCTCAAGGTCCATTTACATCACATATTCACATTTATGAGTTTGCCATAGTTCTTGGCCAGTCCAGTTATATTTACAAGCTGGGGGAAAACAGGGTGTTACAATTCCCTCCCCCTTAAAAAGGAACATCGTCCTCAATGTTCTTATCTACTAACATGAATTGCATGTACAGAAGTAAACAAAATCAGATATGCCAGTTTCATGGCATCTTCCATCTCCCATGTAGCCTCATTTGGGACAAAATGTTTCCACTGCACCTTGACCTGTGAAATGGTTCTGTTCCGGAGCCAGGTTTCCTTTCTGTCCAATATGCATTGGGGTTCTGGTAGAAATTCTCCCTCCGGTTCCACTTGGATCAAAGACCAATCAATTATATGATTAGCATCATGTACATATTTCTTCAACAATGAAACATGGAAAACATTATGTGCTTTTACTGTGGGAGGAAGTGCTAGCCGATAGGCTACAGGTCCC
>JZKD02S1673196.1:67254-113752 GCA_000966675.3 Picea glauca | reverse complement strand
TATATATATATATATACATAACATGCATGTCTAATGGATTTAAAACAAATAACAAAGAATTACTGCTACCATACAGACTCTTGTTGGAATTGACAGTAATTCATACATAGATTAATGCAAAAATAACAATAAAATCACACATGCAGTACTCACAGGGAACAATTATCAATTATAACACATGTACATATGCACAACATGTAATTGAACATAGGGATAGGTACTTATATTTCAATTAGAGTACACCAACTGCGTGTAGACCTTCCATGAACCTCCCAACCTTAAACCACGCTGCTCATCACACTTAGCAGTGCGTCACCCCTGAGTTGGGACTAAGCTCCACCCAAGGTAAGGGAATCCTAGACTAGGCTGAGGTTACAAGAGACTGCACAATGCAACTGGAAGGATTATCTCATAGAGACTTACGCCCACTACTCACAGACTCTCATCCCCCACATGCATGTTCCACCCCGGGAATATGCACCTTCATTGTTCCACAGTCCATCAGTTGCTCCACTTACCTTTTCAAGGTCTCAACAATAAGCCGTATAAGGAATTCTAAGAGCTCTGAAGCTGGCGATGGACTCTCTCTAGGAGAAAATCACTTCCCAACAAAATCTCTCACCTAGAGAGAGCTGCTCATAGGCCTGACAACTTGCCTCTTCAACCACGGGCTCAACAACCCGCTTCTTCAACCATGGGCCTGACAACTTGCTTCTTCAACTAGCTTCCACTCAGTTTCCAGCAAGGTGAGGACAACAACAAAGCTCAATAAATATCAGGGAATGGAAACAAACACAATTTAGTAAGGCACAACATGGTTTTGGCAAGTACAAATATGTTGGGATTCACAGGATCACACAGGTCAGCTTCACAATTTATTGGTTTGAGTGATGCAAGAAAGATGCATAAGATGACAATGAAGACCAAGTGATTTAGGCCGAGGATGGGAGAATGGAACGCGAACCCCCCCAACAAGATGAATTTCTAGCTTAAACTACATGTGCCTGAGCCGACACCTGTCGCCCATGAGGCACGTTCATTTCCATTTGGAAGTCACCCGTCCTCCCAAAGGAACTTAGGATAAAAACATGTCCTTCTAATCAACTTTTGGAATAATAATAAATTATTAATCTCTTAGACATAAGCCCTTAGGCTTAGCCCCTCTTTCCAACCTCTCATCCCCCTCTCCCTTACCCAACCTAGTGGAGCTTCGTCCCCCATCACTCTTTTTTTGTGGTCGGTCTACACACAATGATGTATAAATTTGATTAATGATCTGCATAATTACATATACAAAAATCAGGCTTATGGCCTTTAACGTCTAGGCTCTCTAGCCTAATAACACATAAGCCTACCAACTTATCAACACTTGGCTCACCATCCTACAAACATCAATACATTTCACAAGGGCTCGGCCTGGGGTATTATAGGATCCCTTCCATAATAGGATCCATTGTATGGTGTTTCCCTACCTCAAAGGTTTTCTATAATAAAGTGTGGTTTTCATATATTCTTCTTGGATCTATTCTAGTGTATTTTGTATTAAGATCTATTCAGGTACTTAACACCATGGCCAATAGTCAATCCATATAGCTTTCAAAATTCTAGAAGTCTATTGGCTTACCTAGAGGGAAACCAGACTAGTTGATTGACAAAATGGAACATGAGTAACAGAGTTTTAAAAATATTTGACACTACCAAAAGATGACACAAGTAAACTAGATAAGACATGTAAACTATAATAAGCAAGAAAAACCAAAAAACCTGAGACTACTGCAAACAAATCAATTTTCCAAATTATAAACATGGGGTGCAACCTTGGGTCATTTCACATCAACCTTGGCATCCAAATGAGAAGGAAAAACTTCCAAGGATTATCCATCACTCTTTACCAAGTGAAGAGTGCCTCCATTTCTTTCAACCAACCAGAAGACCATAGATATTAGTAATTTGTTCTGTCCCTCGAAGACTTCCAAACATTGGATGAGTTTCTTATAATCATGTTCTTTGGGAAGTATTCCTACTGCCACCATGGTTTTAACATGCCAATATAATTATAGAGTCCCATGAAAATTGGTATGTTTATTTTTAGTGCATCCCAGATCAGAGACTGTGTCCCCCACCTGCTCATCAACCTCGTCATCCTCATGGTAAGCATACACAAGCTGAACCTCCTCCTCCACAAGATCCATAATCTCCTTTGCAACAAATGAGACAGAGCATTGGTAATGGCCAATCACAACCTTTGTTGTGAGAGTATCCTTGGTTTTACAACCCGAGGAAGATGCGACATCACCCTTTCTTGGAGCCATAGAAAACTAGAATCCAAAATACCAATCTAGCTAGACACAACCAGAAGGGAAAACAACAACAAGAATAACCCTTTAGGATGAATACATACTTGCGAAAATAAGATTCCTACCATGCTCTGCCATAATAAAGGTTCGTACCAGTCCGAATAGGTTCTCAATCATCAAAACAGGAAGGGTTTCCATCACCAACACTGACAACCCCTGAATCTTGCTCCACTTCATTTTCCTTCTCACATAAGCCTTGAGCAGAACATGAAATGTTATGATCAAACATGGAGGAATGGACAAGGGACACAATCGAGAGAATACAACCTTCATCACCCTCCCCTGTGTCGTATTGATGGCCCATAACATTTCCATTTATCACTTGTGTGTGGCTTGTCACGCCATTTTTCACCCCATGTAACACACTCGACCCCTAAGTACCCTTTTTAGGGATGGGGCATCAAAATTCATCTTTCCTTAATCATCTTGAATCCTCTTCTCGAGATCTCTATCACCTTATGCTCATCAAGAGATTTCCAACCACAGTTACCATGCTCAATTATGAGCTTTGGATTGGAATGTATTCCCTTCTGAAGTTCTGTGAGCATCATTGGTGAAAGGCCATGTGGTGCCCACGTGGATTCACCTCATTCGTACTATCCCAAATTTCCCCAAAATCCTGAAGCTCCCTAACGCTCCTGCATCTATGGTGGAAATCCATCCACCGTTAAATCCACCAAAGGGACTTCATCCTTGTTTAACGTACAGGGTTATGGGAATTCGATGTTCGGTGCTTCGACGCTAAATGCCCCTTTTTCTTTCTATGTGCATATCCTCCGGAGTCCCGAAATCCTAAACTCCTAAAGGACCCTAAAATCTTTCCATGTGGCTCCGGCCTTCGACCCTTTCAGCTTATCTAAGATACTACACACCAAACCATTCCCAGACTCCCAAAGGGTCCACCCTTACATGTGATGGCACATTAAATGCAGAGGCAAGGACAAGTGGGTCCCAAGTACTCCTCCCGCTATTAAGCCAAGTGAGTATGTGCCAGGGGGGATGACACATGACAAGGCAATGATGGCACATGTCACATTCTAATGAGCACATAGGGTCCGTGAAAAGCATGAATCAAGGTGACACGTGGCACGTTGAATTTGGCTCCATGTCACCCTGGGTGGCATCGATGTGCCACATCATTCCGGAATAACAACCTTCCAACACCCCTTAGATCTCATGGTTGAGATGTGTCCATGTGATTTGTAGATCTACGACCTTCGTTGCTTCGTAAATTTGACGTTCGGGAAATCCACTGTGTAACTTCCTCTTCGCTCCTAGAGTGGTCAGCGTCAATCTGACCATGGCCTAGATATAATAGTCATGGGATATCTTGAAGCGTCCCTGGATCTACGTTCTGCGTCACTTCGCAAGTTCGGTGTTAGAGGATTCCTTCCACTTAACAATCCTTTTCACCCGGAGTGGTCAACGTTAGGTTGAATGCGACGTAGATCCAACGGTCAGGGAAGATCACAAAGTATCCCTAGATCTACGGTTTGCATCACTTCACGAGTTCGACATTCAGGGGTTCTACTCGCTTAATACTCCTTTTCTTCCAGAGTAGGACTTCACCGAAGTGATACACGGGAATCCTTCCACTGGTGGATCAGACGGTTGAGAGGGGTTCTCAATGGACTCCCCAGATCAATGACTCACAACTCTAATTCAAGTGTCCCTTGGTCTCAATATTAGGCCACTCCTAGAGAGACATCTATCAACTCGAAACACGTTGGCAAGATACGTGGAAAATGACTCAAGTCATTGACATATCCTTTCTCTGCCACAAATCCACCACACATGATATCATCATTGCTCAACACATGGACCCCACACATGCTCTTGACGTGATACTCATGTCCCCACGATCAGACGATCGAGAGGGATCACGAAGGATCCGTAGATCGACGACCCACAATACTTAGCAACTCTAGAATTCAGGGGCTTTTGTGTTATAACACCTCTATTCTCCTGAAGTGGTCAATGTTAGACTAACCATGGCAATTATCCATTGGTCATGGGAGATCCTGAATACCCTCATATCTATAGCTCACATTATTTCATGATCGAGAAGAGGATTTGGGTTTAGAAAGGGGACGAATCCCATGTTTATAGGTAACTAACCACCAGCCGTCGATCATCCGTCAAGATACCGATTGGATAGGTCACCTTCGACACATTTGGATGTTGCAGTGTTCATTCACCCTGGAGTTCCAGACTCTCAGAGTCCCGAACAACTTAGCTCCTTTTTTAGTGTAGTGAAGGGTTCCATGGCCCTGGTCCTATGGAACTTTTTCAACCACCGGAGGATACACTCTTTAACTCTTAGCCAAGACTTGGATTAAGGTCATGGGCATGAGCCCGTGGTCTCTTGTCTGAGGGCATGAGCTCGTGGTCTCTTGGACAACTGGTTTGAAAGGAGTTCCCTCTAATTCACAATACTTAAGTTCTAAAATAGGGGGAGGTATTTTCAAACAATCCCATAGGCCAAGCTTGTCACCTTACACCCATTCAAATGCAACATATTACATAAGAGAAATAAGCATTATAACCATTAATTTCACGCAAAGCATAATTAATCACAATTACAAACATTCAAATCATGCATTTCAATCCAAGTGCACATGGTAAACGAAATACTTATCTATTACAGTCGATCACTAACCAATTGACTATGGGTGTTCGCCTTTCCACCCAACCATAGGCTTAGAGGCATTCATTCTTAGCATTATGGCCATCCCCGTGCCAATCCATGATATCACTAGAGAACTTTTTTAGTTTCTCAAAGACTCTCTCTCTGTCACAACAACTCTTGCAATTCCTCATAGACTCTCTCTCTGTGTCACGAGCTCTACAAGGTTTATCAGATGCTCCCTCAACATCAAGCTCCTGATATTTTTCTCAGGTCATGTTTTATTCAAATTCTCAGAGATCCTTTCTCTTGTTCTCTCCAGTAACTAGAACAACTTATCAAGCTTCTAGTTCTTCTTCTCAACTAGAGATCCTCATGCATTCTTCCTCTTTCCTTTTGCATATCTGGGTTGCGCATTCCCCTCCCAGTGCGTCTCTTTCTTGTTTGTCTTCATGTGTATTCTTTCACACTTTTCTCCTCCTTAGGAAGGTTCTAGACCTGTCATGTTCCTTCTGTCAGAAGGAAACTCATATCAGTCTGGATTTGCATGAAAAACTGCCCTCTGTGGTACTTCGGGTTGACAGTTTTTTATATCCCTAGCTAGACCCTCCATGCTTCCATTCATTGGGGTAGTTGATTTTTCAACCACCATTCCTTTTCTTGTTAACCAATTTCTCCTTGGGATCAAGATGAGGCTTATTATTTCAGCAAGGAGAAATTTGGGTCATTTTGACATAATGAACCCTCTCCACAGTTTCCTCACTCTTTCTCATCTAGTGATATCATGGCCAGTACTTCAAGGCTTCACCCCCCACAGTCAGTTATTGGAAGTCTAGACAATAATACATTTACATTGTTCACATTCCATAGCATGGTAATCATAATTAATGATTAATTACAAGCTGGGGGAAACAGGGGTATTACAATCCTCTCCCCCTTAAAAAGGAACACCATCCTCGATGTTCTTTCTCAGTAACACCCATCATGCCTTTTTCATTTAGTTGTTTTAGAAATATTGATCCTCTTTCTTGGTCAGGTCCTTTCCAGACTCTTGGTCTTTCTCACTTGCCTTCAATAATCTTGGACAACAAGCATATTAATCACAATTTCATGCGGAAAAATTTTATTGTTGTGCAAAATTCAAGAGGGAAAATTTCAAAATCTAGCACAATACTTATCTGTGCAGTTCATGGATTTGCATCCACATGGCTATTGTTATCTTGGCTCACTGTTTTTCCTAGACATACCCATTGTGTGCATAATCCCAATCAATAGTTTATAAGAATTATCAAAGTCTCATCTTCCTTGCGGTCACTCATCCTCCAGGACCAAGCTCAAGCATCCCCTTCTCTGTTATTCAGTTCCTCAGGCAATCCATCTTGCCTTGCCAAGGATTTATCGCACAAGAATATTTCTAAAGACTTCATTGAGGATTACAGTCGAGGCGTCCCTGAGACTTTCTCTATTGAGGCATCCCTCCGGCCTGTGTTTCCACAACACAACATATTCTAGGTCGATAATGGCTTACCACAGAGTTCTCATGTTTCAACAATATCCTTTTTCATTCTTTCCATCTTGAAAACCTTCACCCGTCCTCCTGAGATAGATCTTTTTCATCTCACCTATATCACAGGTATACAAAAATTATGAGATATTATCATTAATTTCAAATTCATAATTTTCTTGTAAATCTATCACCCACAAATTTCCAAATTCCACACTTATTTTTAGATCTGTTCTGCACAAGAACCAGATTCACAAGTATGGGATTTTTCTTCCCATAGCAGTCTCGCTCAATAGGCAATTAGTCTTCCTTATGGGCTTACAATGTTGCCATATCCAAGACCATTTTTCTTCCTACAATTTCAACATTCCTCGACCAAACAAATTGTTAGTTTTCCTGCACATTATATTTTCAACACTATGCATACTAACAATCCAAGTCATTTTCATCTATTCAAGGGCACAAACCAAAAGGAAATATGAGTGGAAGACTAAAAAATGAAGGTTGACCATTCTGATAACTGAATGGTAATGTGCAGAATGCATAGGTTCATGACTCATGATGAACAAAAAGGTATGCTATTGGAGCATGTTGATGTATCCAATAGGTTAGGGCGAACCTAACCAAGGCTTCTCAAGGAAAGGAGCAAGAAAATCCCAACATGGAGTAGATTGCATAAGCAAAGAAGGAGAAAAAGGGGGAATCATTTTCTCACCCTAAAAGCTCTGAATTATTTAACAGGGTTGTAATCCTTAGAAGAGTAGTTGTGGAAACAAGTACAGCTAGAAAAAGGGGGAAATAAACCAATGAGTAAGTTCGAATGAATAGGCTTGGTTAAGATGTGATAAGTAAAGGAAGTGAGGCCTTGGGAAAATAACTTAGTTGGACTGAAAGTCTAGGACTATGTGGAAGGAGTAGAGGAGGGAAGAGTTCCTTGACCCCTTCCTTGATTGTTTATTGTATTTCTCTGGTACGATAAATTGATTTACTAATGCAAGTAAGTGTTTTGGCATAGGGATGTTGATGGTTGTTGTTAGGTGGAAATATTGTCGTTTAATTCCATTGTAGTATTTTCCCAACTATTTGATTTTTCAATCCGAGGTTTGTAGGCTTACGAAGCACACACACTATATATGAAGGACTGAAGTAGAAATAATCTAATCTAAATTGTTGAAATGAAATTAATCTAGGAAAGCATCGAAAGACTAACTAGGAAAGAAAAAAATTAAATAAGGGAAAAACAATACAACATGTGAAGAGTTGAACGACAAAAGACATATGTGAGCTCACACAATATATCAATCTCAAATTATATTRCAAGAGTCAAATGACAAAGCATGAAAGAATAAGAAAGCTAAGAATCAAAGTTAAGAATCCCCTTCTCCTAATCACAAAACTAAATTATGAATTACATGATCTCTTATGAATAACATCCTCCAATTATGAATAACATGATCTTGCCCCCCTTCATGAAGAGAGACAACTCTCTTATATACATGAAAGTCTTGAAGAGTGTCATAATTACAGATCCACTATTCTCTCAACTTATTCCTTCAAATCCTCCACTCATATTTTGGATAAGATATCCTATCAAAATCTCCATGATCTTCTCCTTTGAATATGCTTGAATGATTGTCCCAAATATTCTTCAAATCTTCAATGCTTGAAGATGAAATTCGAATTTGAGGCTAGGTGGTAATATTTGACTTTGTTGAAATCTTCACATATGCCTACACACATCATCAAACTCATCCAACCATGATATATAATGAAAATATGTCATTTTTCTAAGATTTAATCATAAAATCACTTATAATACTAAAATGAATACAATGGAAAATAATAAGGATAAACCCACATGTATGTATGGAAATGGTATGATAGAAGGTTAATGGGACAGTGAAATGTAAGGAATAATGAAGGTAAAGGTGGATGAAAATAGGACATTTATGAGGCCCAACAGTTGTATGATTATATATTACAATTGAAAATTGGATTGTGATTGCACTAGCTGACACATTGAGTAATGTGGTAGAGTGCATAGAGATATATTAGGGAATATCTGAAAACGTTTTATTGATTTAAATGCTATGATACATGCATTTTTTTTTACATGATGACTAATATATATATATCTATCTATATATATCTATATCTATCTATCTATATATATATATATATATATATATATATATATATATATATATATATATATTTGAGATGCATCTTATGTATAAGATATGATTGGTGTTGTTGGGGAAGGACAATTGCCAATGGTAGATAACCTAAGATAAAGATCTCTGTTCTCCTGACAAAGTCTTCACATAGTTCCTCCACAAGGAACTCCTTCAACATGCCACTTCCTTATTGCATATCCTTCACTATCTGTGATGGCCTCAACGTTGAGTTAGCTTCAATTGTTTATCAAATATTCCATAAGGAATATAAACATGCATCTTTGTTTTGCATCCAGATTATTTATCCACACATATTCCTTGTTTTTTTTAACTTACATCCATGATGCACTTAACTACATGCATAAACATAATCTTATGCGTATCTATCATAGGTATATTTTGAAGCTCACATACATCTTTACATTAACATATTTTAACTCATGATTGTTCACAATTGTTCTCATGCGGTTCTCAAAGGAATAATCATGTTGCCTTTTATCATGACAACAGAGCATCCTTGTTCATTTACTCTCACATCTATTTATACTATCCCTTCACGAGGGAATGGAACACATTCCCCTCTGTTATGACATGATGTTTTCTAGAGTCTTATGTGTTCGTTGTTAATACTTAAATTTGTAATTGTTTCCCTGTCTCTCTTTCCCTATCGTATGCCAAGTCTCAAAGTTTTTTCCCCCTTCGACTGGTAACATCATTTTTTGTTCGCCCCTTTTGTGTTTAAGTTCCCTGGTCTCCCTTAATGTCTTATCCGGAAGGAGTCTCAGCCCCAAGCCCCTCTGTTTTTCCAGTCATGGTCTCCCTGTTTTCTCCAACCCACAACAATTGTCCAAGTCCTTATTTACACAGGCCACAGCCATGGACACAAAGCACAACTTTCATAATAGTCCATTTCAGGCTCAAAATGCAAGCAACATGAAGTTTTAATATTTCATCGGTGAAGATTCAGGAGCAGTTCAAATCAACGGCTCATGGGAATTCAGAAGTCCAAAATTGCACAAAATATAGCTCTAGAGAAAAAGTTCTGAAGTCCCAAGGCCCAAAACGAGCATTAGCCGTCGATATTGAGGGGGATAGGTGGCATCCAATCCAGAGTGTTCGGGGAAATGAGCTTCGGGAGATTCGAAGTGAGAAGTGCATAAAACTCCCGAAGAGATGAAGCCCAGACTCCCAAAGCAATTGTGGACCGTTGATCTCAAATCAATCAGAGACATTGATCTTGGTGGCAGTGCCTCAGGAAGCCCCGAAGAGCCACATTCCCAAAATAAAATCCGAGCCATCAAAATCCGAGGAAACGTAGAAGCAGATCCCTCGCTTCAGGGTTCGACGCTCCAGATAATCATGGAATCTAAGCTTCGAAAAGTGCCAAAGCTGCTAAAGTCCCGAAGTGAATCTGGACCATCCATTGACGGGGACATGCGGTAGAAAATCATTCACTTCAGAATTTTTCCTCCGAGAGAATTTTCATGTTTCACATTCAAGCACTCGAAGGCCGAAGGACCTAAGTAAATATTAGCCGTCGATCTACGAGGGCCATGCGCCAACAAATCGCCAGCTTCGGGTAAAAGCACTAAGGGAAAATGAGGTTTGAGATTTGATTTTCCAGAAGTTTGGAGCCACGAAGGGATCTCAACCTTTGATCTTTGGAGGCCACGTGTCATTAGATCCTTAAATCCAAATGTTTTTCTTCTAGGGAAGAATAAGTTTGAGTGTTGATTTTCCCAGAGCCCGAAAACCTGAAGGGATCATAGCCGTCAAAATCATGAGGCCACGCCTCAGTGTATTGTCAACTCCGGGTAAAAGAACATAGAGGAGGATGAGGTTTGAGATTTGATTTTCCTAGAGGCTAGAGTCCCGAAGGGATCGTAGCCGTCAAAATCAGGAGTCCACACGTTAGTGGATCGTCAACTCCAAGTAGAAGCACATAGAGCAGCCAAAGGAAAAGGATCTAGTGCCTGAGCCCTAGAGCACCAAGTTCATGGCAACCATCAACACAAACATGTGGAATCCATCTAGCGCTGACACATGGCACTCATTTCAAGCATTTTAGACATGCTTTCATCCTGTTTTTGAGTGACACATGTCACCTCTTTGTCTGTGAAATATCAACATGGTGATGTCAGGCCTCCACGTCAGATCATCCTCTGAGATTTGTTATTGTTCAGCGCCAAAAGTAGCACCCCATCCCAAGGCACACTTTTGGCAGATCCTAAAGTTGGTGGGCGATTAAGCTTGGCAGTGGCACTAAATCTGGAAGGTGTGCCTAGATCTCATATCAGGACTAGATCTACAGCCATAGTCCATTTCAGGGATGCAACATACTCGGGTGATAATTTTCTTAAGTGGTCCCACAATGGAAACCATGGTATGGAAAAAGTGTTACATGGCGAAAGATGGTGGATTGCAGGCCCAAAAGTGGTCTGAACCCAAATCACCTTTGAGCAGCCCCGCAATCACGTGTTTATATGGAAACCTATTCGATAACAACACGTGGTCGTCCCCTAAGCATTAGGTCTCATTCAATCTTCGAAGAAAAGCAGTTAATGGAAGGTAGGTTTGGTGGTTGAAACCTCGTCTCACCCCATTAATGGAAGGCGTGGGGGGATCTGGAGCTGTCAGCCCGTGGTACCTCTATGAGCAGATTTTCCTACCAACCCATGTCAATCTGAGCTCACGTCCAACAAAGAGATGCATGTTCAGTCTGACAAAAGAACTCATCGATGCAAAGCTTTGATTGTAGTGGCCAGGTCACACTCTTGGTAGTGGTGAATTGTTCTGAGTATAAATAGTTAGTTTTGATATTCTCTTAAGGTCATCAACTGGTTGAGCAGAGCTCCCTATCTTGTAATGTTTTGATGCTAGAACTGTTCTTTGGTTATGTATCAAATTTGAGACTTTCATATTAATAGAAGTCAACTTCTTTCCATCTCTCTGTAAAAACTGTGTTAAAACACTCAAGCATGGAGGATCTAGTCAAGGGTTGTTATGTTGTTGTAATGTAGGTTTGATTACAGTGGTATCATGACCAGTTTTAGTCAGGTCCCCTATTATCTTTTTCCCTCTTACACTGAATGGTTCGGGCATGGAGGATCCAGTCGAGTTGTTGTAGCTACATTGTGATGTAGGTTTGATCATTGTGTTGTTGTGACTGTACATATTTCAGTGTCTAAATCTTGAGCTCAAGAGTGATCTTGAGTATGAGTTTTTCTTATCCAACCTACTTGAAAGGTTGATGCCCATATCAGTCTTGTTCACCTTTCTCACTAAGTCTTCCCTCTGCTCACCATTAAACTCAATTCACTGACCGAATTTAATGTGGCCCTCACTTCCCTGTGCATTTCTTGTCCAGTTATGTGTTGAACATCATTCATATTTTGATTTTTGTCCATTGACCTACACTCATATAAAACCAACATCCACCAAAAAATCTGATGGGTATTAGGCTTATCCTCCCACAATCTAAGGGTGACTCTCAATGATAACACCCTCAAGATATCATTCAAAATGAAACTTTCACGACTCTTCAGAATAGATTCATCCATGCATCCATGGTATTCATTCAAACTTGGCAACTGAAATTCTTGCCTTACATTTCACTCATCCAAGCAGTCATATCGTGCCTTTAGTATACATATATTCTTACATCATACATGTGCATCACTTGCACATTTAATATCACTCATATATATTTGGTCTTAACATCAGTCTTTATATCAAGAAACCTCACAATGCATTAAATCCATGCACTCAAGCATATATATACACATAGCCCAAACATTCATCATGCAAGCTCATTGCTTGCACCTTTTCCATGTCATTCATACACATAGACATATCAGACTTCCAGATCCTCCTCCCAAGGATCTTGTTGCCATCCTTATGAAAAGACTCATAGAGACACTCAACACTGAGCTTCCCTCTCAGTTGAGAGTTTGTAGTCATATTATTCTTTTAAGCATGTATACACATACTTGTATATATGTAGGTGCATCACTTGCACCTTTTTACCTCATTCATTCACATTGATATTTTAGTTTTAATATTCGTGTTCTTTAGTGATGGCTTACAACCAATCATATGACTAGTATCACAGTCATAATTCATACTGATGTTGCCCTCTCTACATGGGAATAACCAACAAGGATCACTTTTCCCCTCTCTATTGTAAAACCTTCCATGATTCAGAATCCAGATAGGTAGTTATTGTATCACTCAAGGCAGTAAGATAACCACTTCTAGTATCTTCTTCATGCCTAAATTCATTCTTGGTTAACAAATCTATACAAGGGAATCTTTTCCTAAACTCCCTCTTATAGCTATCTGAGCATACAAAGCCATATCCATATGGCTACCATCCGCCTATGAATGTCAATATGATCCATTGGTCATCCAAAGGTGTTTTGACACCTCCTTAATCATACCTTGCTTCTGTCTCTCATTAATATTTATAGTCCTATCTTATTAAGGTAATAGGCTACAACATTATCAATATTTAATTCCTGATAACATAGGGTAATTGTCATCAAAAGGTGCATTAGTAGACCATACCTTACAACCTACCATAGGTTACAACACAACCAATTTGCATGTTCAATATTTTTCCATATGCATCCAAGTTTTTATTATTAATTCCCCTCGTCATAATCCCACTTTTGTAGGATTGACTATCATTTCTCCAAAATAAATGATGGGATTCTTCTACCACAGTCTAGCATGATTCAATTTCATTGGATAAAATCTCCATTGCTTTTTAATTTTCATCCTTCTCCTCAAGGAACTTATGCAGATAATTTTCGTACGACAGTAATACTCTCAATGGGCTCATATTAACATTGGTGAACTAGTCTCATGATTGTTCCCCAGCCCATCCAGGCCTGTGTTTGAATCATGCTCTGCTAGATAGGGAAGAGTTCCCTCTCCCTTAAATTTTTCTAAGAAAGAAAATAATCACTTGACTCTTTCGTGAGCCAAAGCAGGACATGTGTTGTTTCCCGCTTTTATACCAATTTGTAACACACTCGACCCCTAAGTACCATTTTTAGGGATGGGGCATCAAAACTCCACTTTCCTTAATCATCTTAAATCCTCTTCTCGAGATCTCCATCACCTTCTACTCGTCAAGAGATTTCCAACCACCGTTACCATGCTCAATTTCGAGCTCTAGATTGGAAGTTATGCCCTTTTGAAGTTCTTCGAGCATCATTGGTCAAAGGCTACATGGAACCCATGTGGATTCACCTCATTTGTACTATCCCAAGGTTCCTTGAAGTCCCAGATCTCCCTAGCACTCCTGCATCTATGGTGGAAATCCATCCACCATTAAATCCCCCAACAAGACTTTGCCCTTGTTTAACGTACAGGGTTACGAGAATTCGACGTTCGGTGCTTCGACAATGAACACCCTGTTTTCTTTCTATGTGCATATCCTCTAGAGTCCCAAAATCTCGAACTCTTGAAGGACCCCAAAATCTATCCACGTGGCTCCGGCCTTCGGCCCTTTCAGCTTATCTAAGATACTACACCCCAAACCCCCAGAGTCCCAGATTCCTGGACTCCCAAAGGGTCCACCCTTACATGTGTTGGCACATTAAATGCAAAGGCAAGGACAAGTGGGTCTTGATTACTCCACCCACTATTAGGAAAAGCGAGTATGTGCCAGGGGGATGACACGCGGCAAGGTAGTGATGACATGTGGCCCCATCATTGGGTGACATGTGTCACATTCTAATGGGCACATAGGGTCTGTGAAAAATAAGAATCAAAGTGACATGTGGCACATCAAACGTGGATCCATGTCACCCTGGGTGACATCAACGTGCCATGTCACTTTAGACTGACAACCTTCCAACGCCCCTTAGATATCACAGTCCATATGTGTCCACGTAGATCCATAGATCTACGGCCTTCATTGCTTCATAACTTTGGTGCTCGGGGAATCTGTTGTGTAACTTCCTGTTCACTCCCATAGTGGTCAATGTTGGGATGACCACGGTCTAGATCTAATGGTCATGGGAGATCCCAAAGCATCCCCGGATCTACAGTCTGTGTCACTTTGTGAGTTTGGTGTTCGGGGATTCCTTCCACTTAACACTCCTTTTCACCCATAGTGGTAAACGTTGGGATGACTACGATGTAGATCCAACGGTCAAGGAATATCCTGAATTGTCCCTAGATCTATGGTCTGCTTCACTTTGCGAGTTCGAAATTCGAGGGTTCTACCCTCTTAATACTCCTTTTCTCCCGGAGTAGGACTTCACCGAAGTGCTACACGTGAATCCTTCCACTAGTGGATCAGACTGTTGGGAGGGGTTCTCAATGGACTCCCTACATCAATGACTTACAACTCTATCTCAAGGATCCCTTGGTCTCAATATTAGGTATAGAGACACCTGTCAACCTGAAACACGCTAGAAATATACGTGGCACATGCCTTAGTTCATCGACATATCTTTTCTCTGCCACAAAGCTTCCACACATGGCATCACCATTGCTCAACATGTGGATCCCCATGTGCTCTCAACGTGATATTTACATCCCCATGATCAAACAATTGAGAGGGATCCTGAAGGATCCGTAGATCGACAACCAACAATACTTTGCAACTTCGACCTTCAAGGGTTTTGGTGTTATAACACCTTTGTTCTTCCGAAGTGGTCAACACTGGACTGACCATGGCATCGATCCATCGGTCAGGGGAGATCCCGAATACCCTTAGATCTACAAATCACGTTACTTCGTGAATGAGAAGAGGATTTGGGTTTAGCAAGGGTACAAATTCCATGTTTACAGGTAACTGACCGCCAGGCACCGGTCATCCGTCAAGTTACCGGTTCGACAGGTCGCCTTCGATGCATTTGGACCTTACAGTGTTCATTCGCCTCAGAGTCCCGAACGGATTAGCTCATTTTTTAGTGTAGGGAAGGGTTCCATGGACTTGGTCCTATGGAGCTTTTTCAAGCACCAGAGGCTACACTCTTTAACTCTTAGAAAAGATTTGGATTAAGGTCATGGGCATGAGCTTGTGGTCTCTTGGACAACTAGTTTGAAGAGAGCGCCCTCCAATTCATAGAACTTAAGTTATAAAATAGGGGGAGGTATTTTCAAACCATCCCAGAGGAAAATCTTTTCACCTTACACCAATTCAAATGAAATGGCTTACAGAAGAGCAGTAAGCATTATAACCATTAATTTCACGTGAAGCACAATTAATCAAAATTACGGACATTCAGATCATGCATTTCAATCCAAGTGCACAGGGTAAACAAAATACTTATCTATTACAATCGATCATCGAGAAAATGACTGTGCGTGTTCTCCTTTCCACCCAACCATAGGCTCAGAGGCATTCATTCTTAGCACTCCGGCCACCCTTGTGCCAAGCCATGATATCACTAGGGAACTTTTGCAGTTTCTCAGAGACTCTCTCTCTCACAACAACTCTTACAATTCCTCAGAGACTCTATCTCTCTCTGTCACAACCTCTGCGAGGTTTATCATATTATCCCTCAACATCAAGCTTGTGATCTTCTGCTCAGGTCATGTTTTCTACAAAATCTCAGAGATTCTTTCTCTTGTTCTCTCCAGTAACTAGAACAACTTATCAAGCTTCCAGTTCTTCTTCTCAACTGGAGAGCCTCACCCACTCTTCCTCTTTCCTTCTACATATATGGGTCACACATTCCCCTCCTGGTGCGTCTCCTTCTTGTCTTCCTTCACGTGTATTCTTGCACGCCTTTCTCCTCCTCAAGAAGGTTTTGAACTTGTCCTGTTCCTTATGTCAAAAGGAAACTCGGATTAGTCTGGGCCTGTAGGAAAAACTACCCTCTGTGGTACTTCGAGCTGACAGTTTTTTGTCTCCCTAGCTAGACCCTCCATGCTTCCATTCATTGGAGTAGTTGATTGTTCAACCACCAACCCTTTTCTTATTAATTGATTTATCCTTGGGATTAGGATGAGGCTTATTATTTTAGCAAGGAGACATTTGGGTCATTTTGACATAATGAACCTTGTCCGTAGTTTCCTCACTCTTTTTCCTCTAGTGATATCATGGCCAGTACTTCAAGGATTCACCCCCCACAGTCAGTTATTGGCAGTCTAGACAATAACACATTTACATTGTTTACATGTCATAGCATGGTAATCATAATTAATGATTAATTACAAGCTGGGGGGAACATGGGTATTACACCCCATTTGCATATTCAATTTCATAATATAAAGCTTGTTACTATAATAATATATAATGTCAAAATAACCAATCAATAATTGAGAACCATTTTACTTATATTTAAAAAATAGTAAAATAATAAATTTATAAAAATCATATTTAATATTTATTATTATATTAACTAATTATTGAATTTTCTTTCAATTTTATAATATAAAACTTCTTGATACTATATAATATATAAATTTAAAAGATTATGTATGTTTAATTAATTTTAATTAGTAAAGTGAAAAGAAATTATTATTATGAGAGAATCATTCTAAAATATATTAAAATAATAAATTTATGAAAATCACATTCAATATTTATTAATTATTAAATTTCTTTCAATTTTATAATAGAAATTTTTTTATATAGTATAATTTTAAAAGATTCTATATATTTAATTAATCTTAATTATGTTATTAGTCCTTGTCGTAGGCATAGAGGGACTATAGCGATCGATAAATCGTTGACTTGGCATTAGCTTGTGCGTTGACCAAAAATATTTCCCTATTGTCTATTGTTCGAACAAGGGAAGTGAAAATATCGATTTTAATATAATAAAAAGTATCATGTTTGTCAAGATCTGAATGGACAACGGATTTGAGGTCTTATTGCCGCCTTCGCTATTCCCAATGTAAAATATGTTTTCATTTCCAAAGTATTTGGTAGTATATGGTCTTTTTGAATCATAAATTTTGTTATGCATTCGTGGAGCGTGGATTAATGCTAGCATTAGTTTGAATGTTTCCCTTAGCATTTTCTGCTGGGTGGAATACATTCTCCACGATATTGCTATGTCTTATTTTTTCTTTATTGTTGTGTGCTTCAAGAGAACAGTCCTACCACGTTGCATTTTTTCTTAAATGCTTGCACAGGCCTACGCCCTTCGATGGTCCTTATTGTCTTAACTGTTTACCTAAGAGCTTTGCCAGTCTTAAATGTTTATTGTACAGATGCCTTGCAATATAGTTTTTTTCATGCCCGACATCCTTGTTCTTGTGCTCCATCCTTGTTCGCTATTTCGTTCCATGATTCTGTTTCTTGTTTGATTCAACTTTGCAAAGTTGAGGTCCTACACTTGCAATTCGAGCTCTTCGTGGTTGTTCATTGGTTTGTTGTTCTTCAACTTTGCAAGTTGTTGCACCTGTTGTTGTGGTTTGCATTTTTTTTGTCACTAAGGTCTTCTCATCCTTTGTTGATAGGTAATTTTCCCTGTTCTTGCTGATTTTCAATATTCTGTTCCAAACCATTTTTGTCTGTGCTCATAGTTTCTGTTCGTGGAAACAATGCGTCTTCATATGGCGGATGTTGTGCCCATAGTTTTTCCAAAAATTTCAATGCAGAGGGCTTTACGAAAATTAGTTGGGAGCTATCAGAAGAGGGAATCATCAGGTGGGGTGTAGACGCAGTGTATGCTTCTACTCTATGGGCCGGAAAACTATGTCTTCCTGTTTTCTTTCTGCTGAGTTAAGCTATGGTTTTATTTTTTTGTGGTATTTCTTTTGTTTGGTTTAGTTTCCAGTGTCAGTCTGTTTTCTTCTCATATGCTATGGAAACTAGGGGGGATTCAAGTTGAGAAGAAGAAGGTTTAAAGATACATATGGGGATTGGTGCGCTATTTTTCTTTTCTTTTTTCTTTTGCCAGTTTTTATTTTTTGCCTGTGCTTTTCTCTGTTTTGATAGAAACTGAAAATATCTAGCAAATAGCTTGAAAATAATAGTTGAAAAGATGGAAGAGATAATATATGTTGAGTCGTATGAAAAAGATACACAGTCCATTGTACATGGCAACATTGACGTGGTTTTTCATAGGAATGGCCTTTTTAGATTGGATGCATTCTCATATACTATTGGGGATTTCCTTTTCGATACATTCCAGGTTCTATTGCATTTCCAGTATTCGTCGACCGAGATGCACAATGGATTGATAGATTATTTCTTGGCATATTTTAAAAATGGCAATGCTGAGGCTTTGCAGTCCTATGAATACGAACTGGAATATGATTTTCTTCGTCAGTTTCATGGACTACATGATGTGGCTACATATTTTTCAAAGATGCGGTTGTCTACATATCCAGTTCTACCTGCACATCAAAGGAGACTTTGGGGAGATACATTTTGTATTCGGTGGCTGTCTAACTGGATGCATATATTAGTTGGCATATGGTCATTGACAAGAAAATCAAGATATCTACTATTCAACAAAACTACATATGACAATCCATATTGCATCTTGTTCCATGATGCCGATTCCCTCAGTGGCCATTATCAACCACTGTTGTACATAAAAATGTCCATATGCAATATAGAAGGTCCTCGTATCTACTTGTCTGTTATTTGCAAAGACCTTCAATCACAATGGAAACAAATTTTGGATGGCATAGATTGCTATAGTTTACAAATGGCAACAAATGTTGTGTCTAGCTGTGGAGATAGTCTGTTTAATGCAATTTGTTGTTTGGTAGTAGCCGAGTTTGATGTTCAGTCACTACGTCTTTACATTGTACAATCCTTCTGCAATGCAATTATAGGTGAAAGCGAACATGATTTTAGGTTATTGCATTAGCACCTTTGCCCATATCTCATGGAAAATATGCTGGCAGTTGGAAGTTGACAGGAATAACTTGTGAACATGGAGCTTCCATATGAAGAAGGGAATATGGAGGGTTGCAGATTCTGTTTGCAATGGTTGTCTATGGTATTTAGGGTGAAGATATAGGTTTGGTTGGCCTCGCCAGTTGGCACTGTCCATTCCTGGGTTATCGATTCAAATTACGATTGAACAATTCACATCCTGTCGTTGAAAAAGATACAACACATATCCATTATGAACCTTTTCTTGGAGATATCGATAGTTCAGGGTTGAGTGTGCATGCCACCCAAACGACATCGAATCTTCATACGCGTGGAATTCTTTTTAGTGAAAATGAGAGTCCTCCTGGTTGCGATATGGGCAGACAGGGCTTGAACAAAAAAAACATGCATAGAATTCATTTTAGTTGTGATGAGGCCATAGAGGGCTTAAACAAAAAATGTGGAGTAAGTTATCACAATTTGAAAAAAACTATTCATCAAATTCGTCCGACTTCTGATAAGAAAATAGAGGCCTTGAACAAAAAATGTAAAATAGTTTATGAGAAAATGAGTGAGAGTGAAATTCATCCCAAGTTCCACTAGGTCATCCCGCCCTTGGGCAAGAAACGTAGAGTAAGTTACCACAACTTGAAAAAGGTCATGCACGAGAGAAAAAAATACATTGCTACACTTCCTTTTAGAGAGAAACTCACATATGACAATGTAAAGAAATTTGTTCATGCAGAATAGAACATAAACATGTGTGATGCAATATCCTAGAATGGTCATGCAATTGTGGCAGTTCATGGTGTACATGAAAAATAGGAAACAGTTTCTACCCATACTTCCCTGCAAAAAAAAATGCAACACAGACCTACATGAAACAAATGAAAGACACTCCTTCCATTGCATGTGCAATTTGTGAACAATTGAATTTTTCAAAAAATAGTAAGTCTTTCACGCCTGATTTGCAAGCAGAATACCTCTGGCTGACAGCCCATGATAAACCATTTTCCAGTGAGAAAGTTTGTCTTCCATGAAAACGATCGCTTGAAAATGGAAAAGTGCCACAATTTGCAACCCTTAACTGAATAAGATGTAATACACCACTAGAAGATGTAAGTGCACTTACAGAACTTGAGGAGAGACTTGTCTCTTTGTGAATTGCATTTGCTCAAATCAGACCTTGGGGCTATAAGCAACCCCAGATGGGATTAACATGATCAATTATTAATGTGCTTGTTCAACTAGATGTTGTGCAAAAAGCATTGTCACAGTTCATTAACAATACAATTACAATCGTTGTGGCTCTAAAAAGATGCTTGCAATACAAAAATGTGTATCAGACAGAAAAAGTGCTTGTGCATGCTATTATGAAAGCATTAAAGGAATTATGTTTCAGGGCCATGTACAAAGCAAAGAACATTTGTATAAATGCCAACTGGAACAATGTTCTCGCAGAATAACATGACAACTCTGCAGAGACTCTCAAAAATCCTAGTGATTCTGATACAAGTGATGAATCGGAGAATGAAACACCTGCTAAAACATTGGTCCATGGATTCACTGATTCACAATGCATTTGTCACTTGCAAGACAAAATTTTCGAAATCACACCTGGCAAGGGGCAGCGTCCACTTGGAATATTCAAGGACAAATTCGCTGAGGAAATGAAATTTCCAACACTATTCTATGGAGATCCATGTGGCACTGATATTACATAACGATTCAGTTATCATAAAATAGTCCGATGGGAACTACTACATTCAAGCGGTTACTTCTCCTGTCACATAAGAAATTTGTTTTTCAAAACAATGTGCATAATAATAGAGCAAGTTTTGTCTTGCATGTGGGTCCGAATAAGAAAAGGCTAGTTACAAGGAAGAAAGTTGTTGGCCAAGGATGTGAAGTACAAAGTAAACCTAGAAAAAATTATGAAATCTGATATTGGATACATAGATTTCAAGAACATTCGCACCTCTCCTAACTGTTTGCAACAAAACAATTTTTTTTTTTTGCAATGATCCGACAATTGGGGCAGCCAACATTTTTCATCACATTTACAAGTGCAAAGCATTGTCGGGATCCATTGGTCGCTGTCATTTCTGACTTGCATAGTAATAGGAAACGTAAAGAAAAAACCAATACACTGGAAAATAACGACATTGACTACCTCATAAGAAAATACCCGGTGACATGTACTCGATACTATAGACATAGAATAAATGATTTGAGACAATTGATATGCCATGATGAAACATTTTTTGAAAAAATATCGGACTACTTTTTTGTGAATGAATTCCAAAATAGGGGAAATGAGCATGACCATGCACTGTTGTGGATAGAGGGTGCACCGGTCTATGGAGATGATAACAATTAAGAGATCGAACAATTTGTGGATAAATACATAACATGCAATACAGATCATTTGGAACTAGACCTTGCGAAAGTCCATAGACATTACCATACAAGAAGTTGTAGAAAACGAAAAAGATCGCATTGCAGATACAACTTTCCCGTTCCACCAATGAGAGCTACAAGAATCATAGAGTGAGTTAGTTTAGAGGACAATGTTTTTGTTGAGAAATATAAATCCTTGTTCGCATTTCTAGAACAAGGAGGATTTCACGAAATGATGAGCTTTGATGCCTTCTTGATACAGGTAAATCTATCAGAAGTTGAGTACATCCAAGCCATACAAATAATGCTTAGGCAACCAACTCTTTTCCTTAAATGAAAACCCTCCCATATTTGGAACAACAGTTTCTCCAAGGGCATGCCAGTTATGTGGAAAGAAAATACAGATGCACAGTACGTGCTGAATGCATATGCTGCAACATCCTACTGCACCTCGTATATGACGAATATTGACAAATCTATGACATCTGCATTCAGAAAAATATGCAAAGAACATGAAAGAAGTCATATTGATGCCATACAAATGATACACAACCTTGGTAATAGATTGCTTAATCTTCAATAAATGTCTTCTCAGCAAGCAATTCACATTGCCCTTTCTTTGCCCCTCACTTGTAGTTCAAGAAACTGTGTCTTCATAAACACATCTCCACTTTAAAAACACACATTTATGCTTAAACCATCAGTTTTCCTGCAACAAGAACATGACAATTCAGAGGATGTCATATGTCGCTCTATTATTGATTATTACATCCAACATCCATCTCCTATTAGGCATATCTGCTTAGTAGAATTCGTATCGCATTACAAAAAAAATGGTACACCCATATCAAAAAGGAAAAAACCCTCTGTTATATGGTTTGTCAAATACAATAAACATTGTGACTATGAAAACTTTTGTAGAGAAAATCTGATGTTGTACATTCTGTTCCATGAAAACGAAGAGACATTAATACATAACTTCTCTACATGGGAGGTTGCGTATGTTGCCTTTGAGACTATAGTGCATATCAATGAAGCTAGACTTACCTACAATGTTAATCCAACATGGGGCGATCTAGAAGTTGCATTTAATGACCTAGAAAACCCTGAGGATCATGATGAGACATTCAAAAACCCAAAAGCAACCAAAACTCCTTCTGAGTCCTATGACTTACAAGCATATTTTCCTTGTCTTCTAGCGACTGAAAGTGAAAAACATATCAACCTTGGTTTTCAAGTTACAAAACATCCTTTCCTGATTGAAAATAATGAATACCACATAATAGGACGTATGTTGAATCGCGAAAAAAAAAAACAATTGTAAAGGACAATGCCCTTAAAAAACGGTTGAACATGAACAATCCTGTGCATGTGTTCCTTACAGGCGCAGCAAGAACATGCAAGACATTCACAGCTAAAGCATTGTTCCAAATGATTATACAAATCTATGATTCAAACAATTTCCCGATCCTATGAAACCAAAGGGCCTAATAGTTGCATACACAGGAAAAGATGCATACAATGTTGGTGGAACAACAATCCACTCTACATTTTTAATGCCTTTTAACAAGTCACAGTTTCTTCCACTTAGCAAGGAAATGTTGGATACATTATCTAAGATTTACGAGGAACTCCAACTTGTCTTTATAGATGAAGCATCTTTTATTAGCAGTCGGTTCTTGTATTCCATTGACAGCTGGCTAAGAAGCATAAAACATGTACAGACCAAATACTTTGGAAACATTGACATGATCTTCTGTGGCGACCTTTACCACGTACATCCCATCCAAGATTCTTTGATATTTGAACAACCTATCATTAACATGGAAACAATGACCCATGACTTCTGGAGAGACAATATTAAATGCTTTGAGTTGCATACTACAATGCGCCAGACAGATGAAACATTCATTGCAATTATGAATAGAATGCGCACAAACAACCAAACATATGATGACTTGACCTATATCAATTTGAGGTTCTTACGGCCTACACCAACATATCCAACGTTCCCTTACCTATTCTACATAAATAAGGATGTTGCGAAGCATAATAGCCACATGCTGTCACTCATGCCTGGCAATGATATCATCATCAATTTGATTGACTTGGAAGAAGACAACCATGGAAATGTCCCACGTCATGAACATTCAGGCACTTTACCTTTGCACCTTGCACTATAATTAGAAATGATAGTTGAAATATATGCCTGTAACTATGATTCATAGGATGTCTTGATGAATGGTGCAGATGGAATACTGAAAGGCTATATGAAGACAGAAAATGTAGATGTCCTTTGGATTAAGTTCCATGAACCTCATATAGGCAAGCGACAAGCAAGAAAGTTGTCTTATCTATATAATTCAAACACTGCAAGTGATTGGACTCCTATTTTGTGAATATCGAATCCAATATCGAAATCAACAAAGACAGGTCGACTGATGATTCACAAATAGTTTCTGATTAAACTTGCATGTGCACGTACAACCCACATATCATAAGGACTTACACTTGATAATGTTGCATTTCAGCCTACTGGAATTCAAATACATGGACTTGTATACACAACACTGTCCCGTGTCAAAAGCATATACTCCTTGTAATTACTAATTCCTCTGACAAAAGATAACTTCAAAGTGAAACAAAAAGCTGATACTGAGATGGAACAACTCAGGACCACTGCAAAATGGCAACTGCATTATTATTACCAATCCATACAAACAAATTCATCTGTATCAATTCTCTTGCTTAACACACGCAGCTTAAATGCACACATGGATGATGTACTGAATGACTATGATTTAATGTAATTTAATATTCTGTGCTTGCAGGGAACACACATGGAATTATGCATGCAGAACAAACAATTCCCAAATCACAATTGCATATCAAGTTACATTACACATGGTGTGATGATACTAGTTAAAAAACATGTACCAATTTTGGACCACATACATATCGAAGAAAAGAATGTTGAACTGGTGCTTGCCAAATTTGTTTCCCATGGAACAAAAGTTGCAATACTAAATCTATACGCTACTCCCCATGCAACATTCTCCAACATAGTAAATGTTATTTCCAATGCATTAGACCATTTCCATATGAACGGATCCATTGTACTTGTAGGAGACTTCAATATTAACATGCTACAAAATACTGGCAGAACAAAAGAATTGCAAAAATACATGTGCAAATACAGTCTGTGTTTTCTTCTGAATAACACAACCCATCTGCAAAACACACTTATTGACCATGTCTAGTCCGATGTGCCCATTTCTCAATACAATATGTTTGTCTTAGACACATATTGGTCTGATCACGATACAATTGGTATTGCACTTGAATTATGACATATACATCAAACTTATTGCAAACTCATATTTCTATGTTTCAAAGAATATATGTATCCCTGATTTCTACACATAGCGTTCTGGTGAGCATACAAATGGTATTCTACTCTAATTATAAAATATACATTGTGCAAAAAAATAAAAAATAAGGTACATCCTCAAAAAAACTATTTGTGACTCTATTCATCTTATTCAATTTTTTTTTTTGTATATGTACATAGTAGTTGCCTTTTTCTTAACATCTGAGCTTATGTTCATATCCCTTTTGTTTTGTAATTTTGTTGATAGAAACAGAAATGAAAACTAGAAGGTGCAAAAAACTCCTACCCAGAGATGTACACGAATCAATGCAAATGTGCATTCTTTTTCTGCCCGTGTTCCATAGTAAACAATTTTTCCTTTACTTTCTTTGAATTTGTTAAACTTGTTTGCAGGTATGTTTTTTTTTTCTTTTTCTTACGCCAAGAAGTTGTTATGTTTCACGTCCTCCATCCAGTAGAACTGCAATGTTGAGACAACCAGCCTACAAGTCCATTTGTCAATATGTATATCAACCAACTATAATTGTTATTTGCAGGACACAGAACATTAGAGGCACAATGTGCAGCTCGCAAGTGCGTGATCCAAATAAGTGGCTAAGTATGGAATAAGGGATCTGTGCATCATAAGCAATTTGTAGGTCACCGAACAATAGAGGCCCATTTCTAACCCCGCCAACCTGACAACGCGCAATGCACAAACTGTACATGCTCTATAAATTCTCAGCCACCCGGCAAGTCCACTTGTCAATTTGTATATCGCGGAACTGTATGTGCTATTTGTAAAACACAGAACAATAGAGGCCTATTTTTTGACCCCTCCCATTCGAGAACCCGCAAGTATGGAATGCGATATTGGTACACGATCTATAAAATATCATGTCCATACTTTATAAAGGCACATATTTACTTTTGCCTCGTTTCTACACACACTGATATGGTAATCACATACTTGGTGTTGCACATGAATTATGAAATGTGCAGTGGGAGTCAGACAGAGCCCTTTGCTTTGCTTAGGCAATTTTGAACCCGCCAGCTCGAGAACCCAATTTCTATATGGTGGAAATCGGCCCAATGTACAACTCACAAATATGTATTTCTCATTTGTGGGAGCCCACCAGCCCTGGAGTAGAATGTTGAGTCGGTCACCTCGCAAATTTGATTCTCAATTTATTATCATAAGATATTTGCAAGGCACCGAAAAATAGAGTGACATTTTTGACCCCGCCAGCCTGAGAACCCGCGATCCCGAAACTGTAGATGGTCTATCAAATCTTGGCCAGCCCGCAAGTCCGCTTCTCAATTTGTATATAGCAGAACTTTGTGTGCTACTTGTAGAACACCAAACAATAGAAGCCTTCTTTTGAACTTTCTCGCCCGAGAACCCGCGATCCTGAACCATGCACTTTCAAACTTGGCCATTCCTTCCTTGCTTTCTCTTCCCCGTGGCCGTTACCTTCGCACGTGTGCATGATAAAAAATACTGTTTATATATATGTGTATATATGTCTTATTTCTAAATATTTAATTCTAACAGGTCATCATGTAGCTACCATCTAAGCTGTCATTGATGCGTGCAAGGCTCAAGAAGTTTTGCCATTAATGCAATTTTTGCGAAGCATTTTCTTCTCCCTTCCCAGTTTTAATTTCAAATGCCATGGAATGTCATTCACACACCACCAACTTGCTTCCTTCACGAAACCTCCAATCTCTTCCCAGTCTTAATTTCAAATACCATGCAATGTCATTCGCACACCGCCAGCTTGGTTCATTCACGAAACCTCCTATCCTTAAATGTTCTTTGTTGTAACCCTCACCTTTACACTTCTAAGTTTTCAATAACTACGCTTTAATTCTAACAGGTCACCATACAACATGCATAGATATTATCATTAATGAGGAGATTTTCCATTCACACACATTGAATCAATGTTTGCAGAGGGTTATATTGTCCCCTCCATTTCTTCATTTCAAGCAGCTTCTGGAGCCAACCAACCTTTTGATAAACTACTTCTAGCATCTCCACAACAATTTTGTAGAGATACAGTGAACATCTTCCTCAAGAGCTTCCCGTGCAAAAGAACGAAAAAAGAATTGTAGGGGAGGCAGAGCAGCGCCAAATTTACCGTCAAAACATGGATCTTAATGCTGATCTAGAAAGCATATTCTGCAACCTTGATCAACCCACACACGCAATTCAACATGCCTTCTCAATGGACATGGTTGGTACTGAAATTTTTGATGAAGATGAATCCTTCATATTCCAGAGTGTTGTTTTTGAAACTGAATAAAAAAAATTAATCATTGAAAAAAGAGATGTAAAAACTAAGAAAAGAAAACATCGTTCAAAACATGACCTTGCCAATATGCACACATCCAAAATCCCTGAACTTCACAGGGAAACCAGAGATGCTCTTCATGATTCCATTGGAGTCATTGAAGCCAAAAATGCCAGACTAAAGAACCAGATTAAGGAATTAGAGGAATCTTTGTTTCCTATGCCATTTCTTGGCAGTTCCTTGGAAATAGCCATGCCTGCGACTACGTGCACCCTTGCAAAAAATCTAAAAGGGTCCTCCAGCTTCCTCGCATCCTGTAGAGGATATGTGGAGAAAAATATCAACAAAAGAATAGAACTGATTTCCAAGGCTTGGGAAACATCACATAATATGGATTCACTGGGGAGCAGGGCACATAACTTGCTCCTACTTTTGTAGATGGATTTAAAGAATGAAAAAAAATTCTATGTGCACTCGGTCATCCCTTTCACCTTTCATGTCAACAACATGCCAGAGACGAGAAGAAGACAACATGATCTCTCATCCAAAAAAAGGCTCACTCAATTAGAAGCATGCTGGAAACAGAAAGTGAAGAACCTGTACCTAATCGTGCAATCGTGTGATCAAGCAATATCAAAGAAAGAAACATTATTCACAAAGCTCACCAAAATAGACTTAGCAGGAAAGACAAATGGCTTCCAGGACTCCATCTTAATCCTCAACTCGCTTACGTTAACCAAGCAAGCTTTTGATCAACAAGTTGATAATTTGAAGGCCTTGTCTTTAGATTTTTTTTACAGAATTGTTGAATATCATGAAGAAGAGGTGGACAATTGGCTAGTCGGGTATTCTCTACAGAATGGAGACATTCATGAAGGTCTGTGTAAAATTTCAATTGATCTAAGAGAATTAGAAAATTAAGTTTTCAACATTTGAATCTACAATGACATCAACGTCGCCCCCTTAAGAAGCTATATTGAAGATAACTTGAAGTGGATCAGCCGACGAAATCCAACAGGCAAATGCATAAATCCTCTGTGTATCAATCCAGTTATTAAAGCGGGCTTCCCACAAAAACCAACAGGGAAAGGCATGACCAACCAAACACAAAAATTACTTATACATACCATCCCTGTAAGTGTATAGTGATAGTCATTTCTTTATCAATCCAATTATTCCTTTTATGAGTAGAAATCTATAGGCAAAAACTGATCTTCCCATTTCTACTTTTAAGGTATTACATTCTAGCTTGTCCAACTTCTTTCCACACTCCTATTTCTTGTACATATTTATGTTATGGTCCGTGAGAGCCCCAATCCCAGTCTATATGACAAACACATTTACATTTCCATGGATATGTAACAAACTATTATTTTTTCCATATATTCCAAATAAAACTATTTTTTTGTCTCATATATTTATGTCTTCATGGATCTTTTATCTTCAACTATGCTGAATGTGAAGTCATTTTGTTTATTTTATCTCTATTCTTTTTTTTTCTTTTTCAAAATAAAGTATGACATAAATCACTCACTCAAATTCGACATATCATATTTCACACATATATATGTTTCTTTAAATTTCCAGGAATATGTAACACGTTTCATTTTTTTCCAATTTTCAGCCTGCCAGCTCGACAACCTGCGCTCCAAAAACTCCTTAAGTATGTAATCTGGGCTCCATCACACTATATAGAATGAGGGCTCCATACATGCTCTATAAAAGTACATATTTTGTATGTATAAAAGTAAATATCTAAAATTATGTTTTTGCTATGTACAATTTATGCTCTCCAGGAACCTATAGTTTGATACATTCCAATTTCTTGTATCCACGAGCCCCTGTTTTAAAGAAAACTAATTCGGGAATGATATTTATTTGGTCCTCCTGTCCACCACCCTGTGTAACAGACATTGACACTATATTTTTTGTACATTTGTCCACCACCGTGTGTAAAACCTATGTAAAGAAAAACAATTCCTGAATGTTAAATTTTTGGGACACGAGCCCCTTGAAATTCAAATAGTTCGCAGGTCCCATTATCAATTTGTACATCATGAAACTCTCGGTGCTATTTGAAGGTCATGAAACAACATAAACCCACTTTTCAGGTCCCCATCCCGAGAACCCGCAATCCAAAAACTGGCTAAGTATGAAATGAGGGTTTCATCTATGCTCTAATTCGGGAAGGCTAGTTTTCCTCCTGCTTTTATGTGTTCCTAGATTTTTCATTTTCAGAATGGACTATGACATAAATCACTTACTCAAATTTCATATATCAGATTTCACTTATATATATATATATATATATGTGTGTGTTTCTTTAAATTTTTAGCAATATGTAACATGTTTTATTATTTTTTTATATAAATGTCGTAAAATTATGTTCACTACTTTCTTTCTACTCAAACGTAAAGAGACTATCATTTCTTGCATCTTTACAACATGTCCTGCACAATGCTTGTCACAAAGGCCCTTAAAATTAAAATAGTGATCCGCAAGCGCGCTTCTCAATTTGTACACTGCGTATCTCTGCCTGCTCTTTGTAGGACATGGAATGAGGGCTCCGTCGTTGTTCTATAAAATCTCATCCCCATACTTTATGAAAGTACATATTTCGTATCTATAAAAGTAAATGTCTACTTTAAAAAATTACGTATTTTCTATGTATAGTTTATGGTCTGCAGGAACCTATAATTTCATAAATTTCAATTTCTTGTGTCGAGAAGCCCCTGTTTTAAAGAAAACTAATTCGGGAATGCTATTTATTTCATCCTTCTGCCCACCGCCCTATGCAATAGAAACTGGTACTATACTTTTTACCCTCTTTTCCACCAGCGTATGTAAAACCTATGTAAAGAAAATCAATTCGCGAATGCTGAATTTTTGGGAAACGAGCTCCTTAAATTTCAAATAATCCGCAAGTCTGATTCTTAATTTATATATTGCAGAACTATTGGTGCTATTTGTAGGACATGGAAGAACATAAGCGTGTTTTTCAGGGCCCAAGCCCGAGAACCTGTGATCCAAAAAATGCCTAAGTTGAGAAGCCACTTTTTTAAAGAAAAATATTTCGGGAATCATATTTGTTTCATACTTTTCTCGACCAGCCTATGTAACAGACGTCAGTACTATTTTTTTTTTTACTCCAGTAACATATGTAAAAAGAAAAACTAATTTGGGAATGCTAAACTTGTTCGACACGAGCGCCTTCAATTTCAAATAGTCCACAAGTCCGTTTGTCAATTTGTATATCGTGGAACTCTGCAGACTATTTGTAGGCCACAAAACAATAGAAGCCCAATTTTCAGCCCGCTAGACCGAGAACCCGCCATTCAAAAATTCTAGTCCTCAAAGTAGCATGTCAATTTATATATCACAGAACTCTCAGTGGTATTTGTAGGCCACGGAACAACATAATCCCAATTTTCAGCCCGCAATCCCGACAACCAAGAATGAAGCTTCCATGCATGCTCTATATATCTACTTCATCAAATTACATATTTGATTTTTGTAGGTCACAAAACAACAGAAGGTCAATTTTCAGCCCCCTAGCTTGAGAACCCGCGATCCAAAATTTCAAATAGCCCGCAAGACCGCTTGTCAATTTGTATATCATGAAACTCTCAGTGCTATCTATAGGACACCGAACAATAGAAAACCATTTTTCAGCCCGAGAACCCGCGATCCAAAAATTCAAATAGTTCGTAAAACCACTTCTCAATTTGTATTTCGCAGAACTCTCAGCGCTATTTGTAGGCGACGGAACAACAGTAGCCCAATTTTCAGCCCACCACCCCGACAACCCAGAATGAAGCTCCCATGCCTTTGTTTTAAAGAAAACTAATTCGATATTGGTAGTCTTTTTATGCTTTTGTCCACGAACCTATGGGAGCACAATTTTCAGCCTCTCAACCCGACAACCACAATGGTCTATATATATACTTAATCAAATTAGATATTTGGTATCTAGCATCTCTTCTTTGTAACATACGTACGCCCTTAAATATCAAATAGTCCACAACTCCAATTGTCAAATTATATGTCGTGGAACTCTGGGTGCAATTTGTAGGCCACGGAACAACAAAGCCTGAATTTCAGCGCACCAACACGTTACTACTATTTCTATGTATTTTTTCCACAACCATATGCAAAGCATATCTAAAGAATAGTACTTCGGAAATAATAAATTTTTTGTACACCATGCCCTTAAGATTCTAATAGTCCGCAACTCCGATTGTCAATTTGTAAATCACGGAACTTTCCCTTCTTTTTGTAGAGCACGAAATAACATAAACATCCCAAGAAGCCTCCATCCAAAATCTCGCTAACTATTGAATCAGGACTCAACCTTGCAAAATTACATATTTTTTATGTATAAATTATGCTATTCAGGAACGTTTCATTTCATAAATTTCAATTTCTATTGTGTGCAGGAATGCTAATTTTTTTGCTGTTTTTTGTCAAGAAACCTATGTAACCCACATTACCACTATTTTCCTTGGTTTTTTCCCCACGTACCCATGTACTTCAGCTTCCTTCCCACGTGTCTGTACTCCTTCGCATTTATTCCCTTTCCCGCTGAAGGGGTGCTAGTAGAGCACACACGTCGAGCGGAGCAACCAGGAGTGATACTCCATGGCGTTGATGATGTGATGACCGTGTGCCACTCACTCCCAACTGCCTAATTAGTTCAAGTTCAGCTCACTCAAGGCATGGTGCCATTACTCTTAGTGCACCCTGCTCTGCCTTCACATTCTTTTGACGAACCAACACCCTCACTGCACCTTTACTCTACGCATGCGACCATTTATGGAAGCTCACCAGCTGCCCGACCTATTTCAATTGCTCCAGCGGGTCCAGATGGCTCATTCTTTCCATATTTTTCTTCTCAGAGCTCGACTTCCTGCCCAACCTTTCCCTGCTCTGCATTTGTCTTGCCCTGCTCTGTTCCTGCTGCGTTTTCGCTCTCCCACTGTCTTGGAGATGCCCGGGCTACGAAAGAAGTCCAAAGGCCAACCAACCTGCCAGCCAAACCGACCCCGCCTGGTCCTGCGTCCCCCACCTACTTGCTCCTTGTTATCCTCCTCCTCTTCGGCCACCTCATCCTCCTCCCTGGCACAAATGACTCAGTTTACTGCATCTCTCTCACCCCTTCCTGCGTCCCTTGCCAACATAATGGAGGAGCTGGACTGCTCAGGGGCCTCACTGAATAAAAACCTAGGACCTTTAGCCAATTCGACATTTGTTTCACACCCAGGCCCTTTGGCCCCTCCTAACTCTCTGGCCACCCAGTCACTTCAGGACTAGCTTCACGACACCCAATTTAAGATGGATGGTTTGGAAGCCAGTCAAAATTCATGACAAAAACCCTAATATCGAGCGGGTTCCAACACTGACCCAGAATGCGAGTGGAAAATAGGCCTTACACTGGTGCAGAGCCTGGTATTCGACCTGGATCGGGACATGGATGACCTCCGGTTTCGCCTATAGAGCCTGGAAGGCAAAGCCTCTCGACTCCTGCAGTTGCTCTTCACATTACAAGGTGGTCATCTCCTCGCACCAGAGGCAGCCCAATCAACAATAGCCCAAGCAGCAGGAACCTCGACACCAGTGTTTCCACTGGAAAATTTGGTCCACGCAGACGCAGACTGCGAGGACCAGAGGCTTCCATCACGCCCAGAGGACGTCCAAAAGGAAGAGCACCTACCTTCAGAGATGGAGAATGCTATGCAACTGGACCACACACCAGTCTAAGAGGAGATGCCTTCTCTCGAGGACACAACATTTTGTGCCTTTTGCATGGCCGCGTCACCGCACTACAACCCATACCGGTGATCTCTGTTGTTTTTGTCTATTTTTTTGTCATGTGGATGTCGACCTTTCATGCATTTCTCCATGGTTATTATAATTAGGCTATCTACACTTTCCACAGTTCTAGCGCCCACCTTTATGGGCCAGAATTTGGAACTCTTTTTGCATTAGTGACAATCTACGCTTAAGTTATGAAGCAGTTTGGCTGGCTGAGCTGGATTTCCCTTAGGGCAACTCATTATTTATGTAACGATCCTCCCAAACAACCTGAGGTCGGGGTACGCCTCTCTAGAGAAACCACTCATGCTCTGACGCCAGTCGGTAACATTCCCAGCCATCAAGTCGGGCCATGCTACTCTAGGGAACACTTTTGTTCCCATACTATGAAACATACAGTAGCATACCGAGTAGTCAACTAAGCAATGCCACCTAAATTTACTCTTTAGACTGCATGCAACTAAAGCATATACATACAACATGCTCGCGGAAGCTTTACATCTAAACATAAACAAACAATTACTTTCTGTAACATACGAATTTTATATTAAAATAACAGTAATTACCGATATGCATCATTTACAGGAAATTACCCATAAGCACACAAGCAATCATAGTCACATATATGATAAAATCATAACATAGGCATGTAAATAACAAAACAACATATCCATATATCATACAATTGGTACTTATCTTAGAAAGACTGTCACCAACTTCATACAGACCGTCCACGAACCTCCCAGCCATAGACTACACTATTCATCACTCTCAACAGTGAATCACCCTCGAGCTGGGACTGAACTCCACCCAGGGTAAAGGGATTCCTGTCCAGGCTAAGGCACATGGACAACAGGAAAGCCTTCGTCTCAGGTGCTCACTCAACTAACATCCTACAACCTCTCATTCCCCACATGCCTATCCAACCCAAGGAAGTGTGCCCCTTCTCTGATCAATAGTCCCTTGGCTGCCCCACTTCCCTTCCAGGGCTTCAGCAACAAGCCATATCGGAAGTCTCAGAGCGTTGTAGCTGCAGTTTAGCACCTACGAAAATCAATCCCCAACAATTCTCTCACTCAGATAACTGCTCATGGGCCTGACAACCTGCTTCTTCAATCCCGCTCCAAGCTAACCAAGTACACTTGGGCGTATATACCCCTTCTTCATAAGTTCTTCAAGCTGCATTTGCAACTCCTTCAATTCTAGTGTACTCATTCTATAAGGAGTCTTTGATACTGACGCTGCTCCAGGCATCAAATCTATAGAGAAATCGATGTCTCTCCTTGGGGGTAGTCCTAGTACTTCCTTGAATACATCTTCAAACTCTTTCAGGACTACATAATCCTCCAAATTTAACACCTTGTCTTCAGGTGTCTCCTCCATATGAGCTACAAATATTTGAGATCCTCTTCTATAACATTTCTTTAGCTGCAATGCTGAAATTTCTCTAACGGTTACTTCCCTGGGAATTCCCTGTACTTTCCTTTGGTTCCCTTCTTCATCCAAGCAAGTGAATGCTTTGTTATGACAATCCAATAGAGCATGATGTGGGTCCAACCAATCCATCCCAATTAAACAATCATAGGAACCTAAGGGTAAGATGTTCAAATCTGCCCTGGTATTTAGTCCATTCATGTCTATGAGGCATGACTTAACCATCTCATTAACTTTTTTTCTGGCTCCTGTATCCAGTTTCACCAACCAGGATTTCCCATGCTTGCTTCTTGGCAATTGCAAAATTTCCACCAGCTTAGGGTCTATATAACTATGGCTAGCTCCCGAATCAATTAAAATAACAAGGGTTTGGTTGTTGATCATACCTTCGACTTCAATCATGTGGGATTGATACTCTGCTTTCTTGTTGTCCAGGGCTGCATAAATCCTTGGCACATTTCTGCCCATGTCCTCTACTGTCTCAGCTCATTGTACATTGTGAACAACCCTACCTTTTTCACCTCTGTGAGGACAATCTCTTAACCTATGGTCCCCTTTACAACCCCAACATTGCATAAGTGGTTGTCTTGGCCCTTGACTCCTTGTGTCAATCACTCTGGTTTCCTTATGCATTTGCTGCCATTGTGGATTATTTCTGAAGAATGGTGGCTTAACTCCCTTCTTCCTCTGATCCATCTTGAATTTCTTATTATCTTCCCAAGCCTTTTGGAAAGATGGTCATATAAGCATTTAGCTCTCCTTATGGTCTCTTCTAATGTCTTGGGATCATCATATTGTATTTTGTCACTGATGAACGATGGAAATCCACTTAAATACCTTTGAATCTTGACTGTCTCATCCTTAATGAAAGAGACATACTTCAACAGTTCCAGAAAATTTCTCTCATATTCATCTACAGTCGTACTTCCAAGCTTGATTTCAAAGAACTCTTTCATTTTCTTGTCATAGTATCTCTTGGTCAAGTACTTCTTCTCAAAATACTTCTTGAATTATCTCCAAGTAACACTTTTCTCTACAATGTGTTGTACCTGCACAAGTTGATCCCACCACATGGAGGCCTTTCCTTTGAGTTGATAGATAACGATTCTACCTTCAGCATAAGAAGAATAATTATGCAATTGAAAATACTTCCTCATGCCTAGCAACCATGTTTCAGCATCTTCATCCTTCTTGTGCTCACCATCAAATGTAGGAGGTTTGATTTTGTTCATTTCTTCTCGTAGCTCATCCACCCCAGACCTCTTATGATGTCTGACAGGGGATGGACTTGTGATGCTACCTTCTCTTTTCTTGGAATGCTTTTGGGAGTGATGGTGGTGTCTGCTAACATTTCCTGATCTCTTTTTCTCATCCGAAGGTTTGTGACTTCCAGATTTGCTTGAGTCACTTTCATTTTCCAATTTCTTTTCTATTCTGTTCAGACTTTTAAATAACTTCATGTTGAAGTCATCCTGCTACTCTTTGGCTTTCATAAGCCTTTCATTATCATCTTTATGTCTTTGGGCATCCTTCTACAAATTCTTAATGGTCTCAGCCATATTCATATCTTCATTCATTTCTTCTCCATGTCCGTTGGAGTTCGTTCCTTCCATGCCAAAATGGACATCCATCCCTTTTCTCTTCTCTAGATGACTATAATTCCCCTGTGCCTCTTCCATTCCTACGGACTCTGCACTGGTCTGACCTGAACGAGTTGTTGTTAATTATGCAAAATGTGCAGCCATCGAAACTAATAAAACTAACAAATCAACAATTCATGAGAATATGCACCATTTCAATTCAATATACACATCAGCATTATCACTCCCGTTTTCTTGGTGTTATCACCATGACAATTCTAGATAAGACCCAAGTCTCA
Source organism: Picea glauca (assembly GCA_000966675.3). Taxonomy (NCBI): domain Eukaryota; kingdom Viridiplantae; phylum Streptophyta; class Pinopsida; order Pinales; family Pinaceae; genus Picea; species Picea glauca. The sequence continues at coordinate 77,093 of JZKD02S1673196.1, read as the reverse complement.
AGAACGTTGACGCACAGTGCCTTCCGAGATACACTTGCACAAGAAGGTGGTTTTGTCAAAACCACTTTCGCCAAGACGTGGTATTACATGTCTCAACATGTCAAATCCACCACTCGTGGAGCGGGCAATGGCTAGTCAAATCACCCTACTTCATTTGTTCGATACTTCACAGCCATGTGACGTCAGCTGAACACTACCATGTAACGAACTCAAAAGCTAATAATTTGAAATGGATTGGCTGAGCATGGCAACCCAACACTCTTTGTAAGTAATCTGTCTGCGCTTCATAAATGGAGTTTTATAATTACCACTCCCCAAGTATGACGATATCTGCGTATCCATAATTGTAGTAATCTTCAAGCTTCTCGATTTCTTTCTCTTTGTAAAGACACATTTCGATATCCCCAACCTGAGATACATGGACAAAGCTAAGTTGAGTGAGACTGGTTATTCAAGAAACATTCTAGGTTTTCCTACGAATAAGGAGGAAAGGGTCTTTGCACACCTTCTAGCAACTAAGTTCCACACAGAGATGGTTATAGACTCGCGATTGGAAGTCGGGTTGAATCCCACTATAAAGGATTTATTCATCAACAGACCAGCCACTAAGAAGAAAAGGAGTAAGCGGCATAAGAAGGAGGAATCTACTGTTGAAGCGGCCGAAAGTGTTGGAGAGAATCAACCGGTCTGGTTAGACTCTTCTTTAAAGGTGGAGATCGCTAAGCTGAAGTAAGTCTTCAACTAAGATAAGCATGTCTCAACGAATTTTGAACAAACGGTAGAGGAGGTAAAGAGTACAAGAGATGATAGGCATGTTCTTCAACGACCTTTTTTACAACAGGATAACTGCTGTCATCACCCTTTTGTAATTTTGTGATTAATATGATTATATAAATACAGAAACAGATTTTAGACTGTTTTATTACAATTTCTATCTGGTGATGTTATGACTCTTGTTTTCTTTTATAATAAGTTTTTCTTGTAATCTTATATTTTATTTTCATCTGTCTAAATAGGAAGAAATTAAAATTCAGAATTCTTTTTAATTAATGCTTCAATGTGGTTATGTGTTTATTTTTCTTTTATTATTATGCAATTTAAACTCAGACTCCTCGCCTTCCAAGTGACTTCACGTGCATTAATTTGACCTGTTCATTTATATTATCGTGCATAGCAATATTACAAGGTAAACGCTTCTCCGCACACCTAAATCTACTGTGCATTTCTTCTTCGTCGTACCGACTACTTACGTGCACTACTCTGGCGTTGTGCGCCAATATTCAATGTGCACAGTTTCGATACTGCACAACGATATTCCACATGCATTTTCATCCTATGCATGCAACATGTCAAGTTTAACATATTCCTTCGTGTTCAAATATTTGTGCACACTATTGAATACACCGTCGCGAAACAAATTATACTCATACTTATGTGTGTACCAACAAAACTCCTCTGTGTTAAGCAATACTTGCGCACCCCATGTGGACCTTACTATGTGTGTGCTTACCGTGCAACGCTAATTTCAACACGTGCATATACACAAAATAATCTTCCGCGCGATGCCACAATTTACCGTGCACACTGGCATGCCACAGTTTTCTGCGCGGTGCCAAATTTACCATGCATGCCAGTATGCCAACCTTTTCCAAGGACACTCTATGACTCTAATTCTGGTCACTTCGAAGTTAATTTTCTGTGAATATTCACTTCAATTGCACTCTTCTGGCCCATCCAAGCTTAGTGTTTAACTGAGGCTTTGATACCATACTGTAACGATCCTCCCGACCAACCTGAGGCTGGGGTACGCCACTCCAGAGAAACCACTCATGCTCTGACACTAGTCGGTAACATTCCCAGCCATCAGGCCGGGCCATGCTACTCTAGGGAACACTTTCGTTCCCATACTACAGAACATACAGTAGCATACCCAGTAGTCAACTAAGCAATGCCACCTAAATTTACTCTTTAGACTGCATGCAACTAAAACATATACATACAACACGCTCACGAAAGCTTTACATCTAAACATAAACAAACAATTACTTTCTGTAACATACGACTTTTATATTAAAATAACAGTGATTACCGATATGCATCATTTACAGGAAATTACCCATAAGCACACAAGCAACCATAGTCACATATATGATAAAATCATAACATAGGCATGTAAATAACAAAACAACATATCCATATATCATACAATTGGTACTTATCTTAGAAATACTGTCACCAACTGCTTACAGACTGTCCATGAACCTCCTAGCCATAGACTACATTGTTCATCACTCTCAACAGTGAATCACCCCTGAGCTGGGACTGAACTCCACCCAGGGTAAAGGGATTCCTATCCAGGCCAAGGATCATGGACAACAGGAAAGACTCTGTCTCAGGTGCTCACTCAACTAACAACCTACAACCTCTCATTCCCCACATGCCTGTCCCACCCAAGAAAGTGTGCCCCTTCTCTGCTCAACAGTCCCTCGGCTTCCCCATTTCCCTTCTAGGGCTTCAGCAATAGGCCGGACCGGAAGTCTCAGAGTGTTGTAGCTGTTGTTTAGCACCTACGGAAATCAATCCCCAACAATTCTCTCACTCAGAGAACTTCTCACGTGCCTGACAACCCGCTTGTTCAATCCCACTCCAAGCTAACCAGGTACACCAACCAAAAAGGATGGGGAAACAGGCTTCATAAAGGTGAAATGGTTGTCTCAAGGATAACAAAATGTATGAGTGAAATGATCATGGAGTCATTGACTGGATAACTAAGTGTGTTTTGGAATCACTGTGAACTCTTTGTCAAAAATGATGGTCGGCCTGATGGTTCCCTTCTCCCCCATTCGTAAGGTATCTCTGAGAAAAATCCCCCCATGAGCTAAGTTTCCCCACAATATGAATGCATGTCCCCAACTTGACACTTGTCATATTAGAAGTTACTTTTGTCCACTTGTCCCCAACTTTAGAACTTAGGATAAACTAATTATCCATACTTTATGTTTTAGGAAATATTAATATAATATTCCCTTTACTTTTGGCCCTCCCTTTCCCTAACTGGTGAAGTTCAGTTCCCCATCTCCTTTATCGTGGTCGGTTTGCACACAGTGATGTATTTTATATTAATCATGAGTCATGTACAAAGTAGGTGCTCTAGCCTTTAACATCTAGGCGCGTTGGCCTAATTTCAAGACATAAGCATTCTGGCTTATAATACTAGCTCACCAGCCTATAATGAATATTATATACACAAAGGTTCGCTGACCTTAATATTGCGTGCACTTAGTTATTGCGTGATGTATCCTTTGTCTTTAAGGTTGCACGCACCTTAGTTACTGCACACGGTATTTAGAAATGTGCACATTACATCCCTTTACTGCACAGTATATGCGCGCACCATGCCATGAAAGGTGTATTAGAAAAATGATGTCTGAACAACTCACAAGCTTAAATATACTTGGATTATATTTACATTTGGGTTCGGCCAAGGGATATTACAATTTACAGCTTGAAACCATGGAAATTCTCTGTACTCCTTCATTTTGACAGTTTTTTATACAATCTTACTTATTAAAAAAAAATATTGAATAAAATTTAAAAAATTCCTTATACTATTCATTAACTAAGAGATGTTATAGCATTATATAAATTACTTTAAATCTCCATACAACGTTATAATATTCTATAAATTGCTTTGTGTCATGTATATCACGGAATTGTTCATTGCAAAATGTATATGACGAAAGTCTTTGGTGCAAAATGTATATCACATAACACACTGGACATGAAAAGTGTGAACCCGGGACTCCGCCAACCCGCAACTCCATAATTGTTCAGTACAAAATGTATGAAGTTTTATAACATTATACAAATTACTATAAATCTTCGTACAATGTTATAATCTTCTATAAATTACTATCTCATGTATATGACAGAATTGTTGGGTGCAAAATTCCTATTGTATGCTAATTTTTTGATCTTCAATGACGTTGATGTTTTAAATGTTGATGTAATTTCCAGAGATATGTAACAAAGATTATTTATTTTATAATAAGTTTGTATAGTTCGCAAGCCCGCTTGTCAATTTGTATAGGGCATGGAACAACAGAGGCCCATTTTTTAAACCGACAGCCCGAGAACCCACGATCCAAAAACTGGCTAAGCATGGAATGATCGCTCCATCCATGCTCTGTAAAACGTGTGCAAAAAAAACCAATTTGGCAATGCTATATCTTTTTTGTCCAAGAAAAACCTTAGTTTTAAAGCAAAATAGTTCGACAATGCTAATTTTTTGGTGTTTTTCTCCACAAACCTATGTAACAGACCTTCTTACTATTCTATTGTATAACTGACATTATTAATTTCTGATAAATTGCTATAGTCTGCCACTCCGCCTATCATTTTGTATATCGCGGAACTATCGGTGCTATTTGTAGGCCACAGAACATAAGAGGCCCAACTTTGAACCCACCACCCCAAGAACCTGCGATCCAAAAACTGGCTAAGTATGCAATGAGGGCTCCGTGCATGCTCTATAAAATCTCAAGTCCATACTTTATAAAAGTACAAATTTCATATGTATAAATCTAAATATATACTTTATACAAGTACATATTTCGTATGTATAAAAGTACATATTTCATATGTATAAAACTATATATTTACTTTACTATGTTCTGCATGCAAACCACATTTACTTCAATTTTCTACCCATGTGTCTCTACTACTTCACATTTGCTCCCATCCCAACCTAGCAAGGACTCTGCTGCCATGCAACACTTGTTTTGAGAGTACTCTTCCATTTAATCACTCTAAATTAATGAAATCTCGTTGCTTTTTGCACAACATATTAGATGGCTTTTTAAATGCACAAATGTAGGGTTGGACCTTAACTCTACGAGCTTAAGAAAGCATGAATGTCTAAATAAAACCACTGATAAGCATTCATGTCGATGGAGCATTTTTATTTTTAATGGAGTGGAATAGAAAATAAGATGAAATTAATCATTTCAAAAATTTATCATATATTTAATTAATAAATTAATAAAATCGTATATAATAAAAAATATAATTTTTCTAAGTTTAAATTGTAATTTAATAAATGATTTAATTTTTTTAATTATTTAAAAGTTTAAAGTTATTTACAATATTATAATAAAATATTTTATTATTATTATTAAAATTTAGATTAAAAATGTATTCATCAAATATTTTGTTAAAAATTATAATAAATTGAAATATAATTAAATATTTATTCCTTCTTCGTGAATTTTATAAATTTTTGGAATATGAAGTATTGAATATGAATAATGAGAAAATTGAAATGCAAAAAACAAGAATCACAAACATAAATACGAAGTTTGTAAATGAATATTTTTTTTTGGTTTTTTATTGATTTGATTAGTGTAATGTTAGTAGTTATGAGTTTTAGAGATATGTGTATAGAATGTTAAAATGTAATAAATTGAAATGTAATTAAATATTTATTCCTTCTTCGTGAATTTTATAAGTTTTTGGAATATGAAGTATTGAATATGAATAATGAGAAAATTGAAATGCTAAAAACAAGAATCACAAACATAAATACGAAGTTTGTAAATGAATATTTTTTTTTGGTTTTTTATTGATTTGATTAGTGTAATGTTAGTAGTTATGAGTTTTAGAGATATGTGTATAGAATGTCAAAATGTAAGGTTGGAGTTTATAAATGTTCTGATGTTTAATTTGGAATGGACATTCCATCCATTCTCCAAAGATTCAAATAAAACTTTTGTGAGATAATCAAAAATAAATTTGGAGGGAATCAAGAATATTAATATTTAAAAATATATATATAATTGAGTTAACTAATAATAATATAAAAAATTATAAAAAATTAACCAATAAACATATAATAAATGAATGAATTTATTTATTTATTCCAAACCTCAATCTTTTTATTTTAAAGGTTCATTTTGGTTTATTTCACAAATTTTTTTAAAACCTAGATAGATTGTCTACTTAAAATATTAAAATGTTTTTAAACTTTAACATTATTTATTTTTAAAAGATGCTTGGTCTTGGCTAAATTATTAGGGAATCATGGAATACATCATTTTGCAGAATAAATATACTATTAAAGAAATCGTCAAATCAAAATTTAAGGATAAAATGTGGTGTGATAAAGAGTTAGAGGAAAAAATAAAATTGAGATATTATAAAAATGTAATCAACCCTAATCTAGAAGATCAAAATTATCTATCTGTTTTGTCAAGTAAAAAGAAAAAAATAAGCATTGCTAAGACAAGAACAAATTCTCATGAGCTCCATAGTGAAACTGGGAGTTGGTCAATTCCTAAAACACCATGGGATGAAAAAATGTGTCACCTTTGTGACACTAAGAAGGTTGAAGATGAAAATTACTTTCTCTTAGATTGTCCAACGTATACCCAGATTAGATCTAATTTTCAAAATATTTGTCACACTACCAACCTTCCTAACCTCTTAACTCAACAAAACTATGGTGATCTTGGAAAACTTTTCTTAATGCTTTTTGAGCACATAAATAAAAGTCTAAAGAATTGTAAGTAATCACTTACCCTCTTAATGTCCGATAGACCAATTCAAGACGTTAATCATCATCATCATCAAAATTAAGTGATTAACCATTATCTTAATATAATTAAAAAAATTGTTGCTAAACTTTTTTTATTAAAAAATTAATTTAATAATAAATTCTTTATAGTATTTGATGTATTTGTAAATTTAATATTATAATATATTTTCAAAATACTTATTACAATTAAGATTACATGATTAACTATTATCTTAATAAAATTAAAGAAAATTTGTTACTAGACCTTTTTTTTTTTTTAATTTTAATTTAATATTAAATTCTTTATAATATTTGATATATGTGTAAATTTATTAAAATTTTAATTTAATAATAAATTCTTTATAATATTTGATGTATGTGTAAATTTTTTTTTTGTTTGTTAATTTGTGCAGGACCTGCGATTAACCTGTGGCTTGAGAAACCGCGACTCAGGGGCATCTAAGCCGTCAAAATCACCCGGGGATCGCACCCGGCTTGAGCCACACCAACCCTTAACATGGTTGGATTTTTTGTCCCCGCAGGTTTCGAACCGATGACTTTAACATCACGAAGTGGCTTAACAACACACTCCATCACCGACTGTCCTACACCTCGGGGACATGTATGTGTAAATTTAATATTATAATATTATTTCAATTTTATAATTTTAATTGAGGACTTTCCAAACATTACATCAAATTAAATTGAGGTGGACACATTGTTTATTTAGATATCTCATTTTTACATTAAAAAATGATTAGTAATATAACCATTATATTATCACTATAATATTAAAAAAAAATAAAAATTAAAGCATGAACATGTGATATAACTAATGTGGATATTCCTTCCACATTACATCTTTTGGTTTCCATGTTGCTTCTTCAGGTTGTGGTGCATTTTCTAAACCTTTATCTTGAGCATCGTGATCTTTTTGTTCAATATCTAGATTGGTTGTAGTTGGTAGTCTCCTTCTAGTTTCATGTACAATATGCTCATAGGGGTATCACATTCTTTCCCCCCTCCTTAGGATAACACCATTCTTGGTGTTCTTTTTTCTAGGTACTCAATTCATGTGTTCATTCTTCAGTTGTTCCTGTAACAACCATCAAGGAAACATACATCGTATAGTCATTATCATGCACCATTTATCTAATTCACGAGAGTTCTCAACTCCACAATGTAAGCATTTATTAAAAAATAATAAGTATGCAATCATAATTCAATACTTATATGTATGGCTATTTTTTTTCTATTTCACAAAGTTGTCACAACAAGAATTTATCTCATTTCTCTTCCTATCATGCCCTTCTTGATTTCGGCCATCATGCCACATGCATTTTTCCATAGCAATTTTGTTCATGTAAGTTGCCTCTTCCTTTTTGCACTCACCCTTTCAAGCTCAAGCATCCCCTTCTCTGCTAAACAACCCCTCGAGTGATCCATCTTGCTAAGGATTTCATGTGCAAGGAGAGTACCAACTTACTACCAGGAATTCACTACCAATATCTGATCAATAACTTGTAGTAACCATAGGGTTCCAGTGGCCTTCTTTTTTATCTTTATTTCTTTTATCCATCATCATTTTTCATAACTATGTTCTCTTGATAGATCTTTCATGTAGTCCATCTAGATATGACTACTCTAGAATGCAATTCTTTCACTTCATCCACAATATCTATTGGAATGATCTCAAATTCATGAGTTAGTAACAACTTCATCATTTCAACTATTAACATATTAATATTCATGAAACATAATCTTGCATTCACACCACGCATTAAAATAATGAATTCAAGCATATATATCAACATGCATGTGTGCATATTCACCACTTGTACACTTTCATAATTACTCATATACACCTACTCAATGCATCCTTGCATTGATTCAAGAATACCACATTTTTATCAAGCATTTTCCACCATGATGAATTGGAAGATCTAGCCAACACCTCAACACATTATACAACCACCTCCCCAATACTTGATAGACCACCAGGACACCTTCCTCTTTTACTCAACACAACACTAGGTGTATACCCCTTCTCTGCTAAACAATCCATCATGCATACTAGAAGGAATTTCCCTTCTCTTATATATAGTCCCTCGGGAACCCTTCCCCTCTACAAGTGCTCTCGATGTTGGCAAGAAGGTTACATTCAGGGACACACTACAAGTAGGGAGACCATTGGACACTTGTGTAACACTATAGTATTTCCATATCCAACCTCATTATGGCCTCACACATGGCTAAATCTACTGGCATTCACTTCTATAATAGGATTATGTCTCGTGACTAGACTTGGTTATTATTCACAACCACACAACATGACATGCCATTTATTTGATATAAATGCATTCATAAGTTATATATATATATATATATATATATATATATATATATATATATATATATATATATATATATTATAACATGACTAAGGGAATTCTTACCTAAATTCCCTTCAGCATATATGCAACATAAGCACACCAAATTCATACACGTATGGTTTCCATCAATTTATTGGGTGCTACCTAATTAGTTGGTGTTTTATGGAGGTTCATATAATCCTTTCACTAACATCTTGATTAGTGTTTTTGTTGTCATCATATTGTCTTCATATCACTGACTATCATATGTAGTAGCATCGTCAACATCTTCAACCATGTTATCAATCTTTTCCTGATTACATAATCCATCATTAGCCAGATTAAATGACCATAACATCATTATTTCATATATAGCAATAGCCTACTCTTAGTCTATAAGTATGTTATATATATATATACACAAGCATCTCCATATGCACTAAATCATATATATATATATATATATATATATATATATATATATATATATATATATATATATATATATATATACTATGCATTCATTATCATCATGCCTACTAGCGCATATGCATTCTAGCTATCTGAACTTTTGCAATTCCAATGTTCCTATGCTTTAAAATTATCAACATATAATATCTCTTTCAATATTAAAAGATATATCAAAGTAGCAAGATATGCGTTGAGAAATTTTTACTCATTAACATGGTTGCCTTGTTGGCCATGTTCATCATTTCTACTACAACAATCACATCAACATCCTTTAACATTTTCCATCTTCCTTTGTTATCATTGGTGGTCCTCAAATCTGTTGGATCATGTTGTCATTGATGCCAATGGTTTGATTGATTGATGTCAAGTGATTGATTGATGTCAAAGGATTGATTGATTGATGATTGATGTAATATAATATGTAT
>JZKD02S1673196.1:45751-59762 GCA_000966675.3 Picea glauca | reverse complement strand
TATGGCCATGAGAAGTTGGAGACCCCAGGTTTGGGTAATGGACCCAAGTTTGTTTGATGGGTAATGGTATGAGTTATGATATATTTTCAGATAATACTATTCTATATGTATATTAAATTTCATGCCATTTCTGGTGGTATGTGGAACATCACATAACTCCTCACGGTTTGAGAGTTATGGCCTTACGAAGTTGGAGGACCCTCATATGTCATCTAGAAGCCCCAAAAGGTCAAAGTAGCCAAAGTGGTTTAAGAGATTTTTAAAGGATAAATAATAAGGTGAAGTGATGAGTGTATTCTAATTCAAATTGAATACAAAATAAATTATTTCAATAATAATTTTAATGGATAAATTAGAAGTGGGTTAACCCTAAAATAAGGAAAGTTGGCCAAGTGACCTAGAAGATGTTTTTAAGGAAGCTACTTAGAGAGTATAAATAAGAGGCAAGGCTCTCTCATTTAACACACACTTGAGAATATTGAATATCTATATGTGTCTGAGGTAACCAAGGATATCTAAGCCTAAATTCTGAGGAAAGGTGAAGAAAATAAGGCCGAAATTCAAGGAAGGATAAATTCTTTTGATGGTGCTTTCTAAGGTATGTTATTTACAGGTCATCTCACCATTTTCGCTATAATTGTTTTTCTATAATGATTCAGACCGTGAAATTTCTATTCCATTGAGAAAACATACCCAAGTATCTGTGGTAAGAAATTCAGCTTGTGGGTTGTTTTATTTTGGGAGTTACACTTCGTGGAAAATAGGGTTTGTGGCTAGTCCTGAAACTAGTCAAAAACATGTGTTTCGGGTAAAAATGTCATAACTTCTTCATAATAGATCAAAATTCAGTGAAACCAAATGTTTTGGTTAGATTATAGGCTTTAGTATTTTTTTTAATAGTTTCAGATCAATTCAATGAACATTTTGTGCGGGGCACACTCTACAAGGTCGCTCTCTAGAATAAGCCAGAATTCAGAAAGGTATGCTAGTTTTTCTATAACGCCTTTTTTGAGAGGTTCTATGTAGTTCCACCTGTAGGAATTGCATAAAACAAACTGAAGAACATTGTATATCAGTTTCATATCTTTATTCATTGCAGGTACAAAGTTATGCTTATTTCAAGTTGGGGTTGTTGACTAATCCAAAACTAGTCATGGTTGAGACACGCAGTTGATGAGTTGGCACATACATGAGGTGTATAGTTGATGATATTGGTAAATATTTATGAGTATTTGACACATGATTTGCATATACTTGGTACATGGTTGTATGCACTTGTTTATGGTACAGGTTGATTACAGGTTGTTTGGCACGGGTTGGTGCATGGTTGATGCACTTATTTATGTTGAAAGATTGATATATGTTGAGGATTGTTGCCTCATATAAATTGGTGCTGAGAATGTAATATGAGTCTTACATATAGAGCTGGTGCTCTTGTAGAGTTGTACTCTATTCAGTTGTTGTTGAAAAACCCCCAGATTGAAGTCCATAATAAAAAGAAAAATTGTACATACATCTTGTGTTCTTTGTGTTCCTTGCGGAGATGATTTGTTGATGATATGTTGCTGATATATGTTGCTGATATGTATTCATATATAACTGATTATAAATGACAACAATGAGTAATGAGGAAATGTTGAATGTTAATTAAGGAGTTTTTGTGTAAGAGGGAAGTTTTGGGAAAAAGATCCCCACACTCATTCACGCCCCCCTCTAAGTGTGGTAGGTGTGTCCAACAAAATATCACCAAATTCTTACACATTATGTGCTCTTACTTTGAACATATGTTCATTGTTTCTCCCTTTTCTGAGCACTTTCCATCCAAGCCCAACTTAGCCACTCTATATTTTCATTCCATATATTATATTGGTAATCATTTTTCAACATCCACATTGGTTTTGTAACTTGCATTTGCTTAAGATTAATATTGACACTACAATATTGTTAATTATTGGCTTCTTCTTTGGCCAATTTGGTCTTAGCCTTGACTTCATTATTCAGCATTCCAACACACTGTAGTGTTATATAGTTTATTCCTTTAGCCTCATGTAGACTCCTCTAAATTCTACTCTATTCTGAACCCATATGTATTTCAATTGGGCCTTCTAGTGTTTCATAGCATTACACTTAATGTCCTTCCATATTCGTATCGTCTCCTTTTAAATTCCATTCTCTTTTGCAGCAATACCAAGCATAGATATTCTTTCCTTCTCATGTGCCCTCTTAATATTTCCATTCTGGAAATCACTACACTTATTATGTTCTTCTTTGAATTTTCATCCATTTATACACTTGGAATGCACTCAAGACTTTCGGAATGCACTCAACATTCCCCACCTTCATTTTCATTAATCATGTTTGTTTAGTACTGGAATTATTCCCTTAATGCTATACTTGTAATCAACTTAACCATCCACATTATGACATGTTTTGCCACTATCTCTAGTTGTCCATGGACTTGTCTAATTCTAAAATTATCTTCACTTCATTGAGTAATACATTGTGAAGTCTAATTATGTCCATCAAGACCAATATGCACACAATGGAATGTTTTATTCCTCCATTGGCACCTTTTAAAGTAAATGAAAGTTCATTATTTCTTCAACTAAGTTCTTCACACTTTATATCATGCTTCCTCTACACACTCTAATATCATAAGTGGATGTACTGCTATAGATTCTTTACACATAAGTTTTTGTATCCTAAATTGCAACTCTTTCAAGAATTCATATACTTTCCCATGGATATGATTCACCCATCTCATGAGCCACAAAACACCTCATGAGGTCCTTGTCCTCTTTTTTCTGGTATATTTTCTCTACCAAACTAACCTTCCATCACTTTCTCCATTGCAATCATGCATTGCAACCATCGTTACTTAATTTCCTTCCTCCATATACAAGGGTTAAAGAAACATACCTTACCTTCTATGCATATTGATAGCATTCTTTTCTCACTGGCTTGTTCCATGCCTCTTATTCATGTCATTATTTCTTGGTTGTACACAATAACTAGTTGCAATGATCAATATTTCCACAGCTCTCTTAACTATCGGTTGGTACCTTCCATACCCTTGTTGAATATTCTCTTGTGGCATAGAATATTCAGGTTCAATAACTAGGAGCTCTTATGGCTCCTTATACTTGTTACAATTTCTTTTCTTCATACAATATTCAACTACAATGACCAGGTCCTTCTATAGATTTTTCTGTGCAATCTAAATTACACTAATTAATTACAATAAATAATTTTTGTGGCTTCTTTCTTTCTTTTTCCAAACATTGCACCAAGCAAAATGTCATCTAGGATATTTTTTTCATATTTGTGATTTGGGGTCCCTTTTCCTCCTCTGAAGATCCCACAAATCCCCAAAAAGTCTCACAAAATAATGGTTTTTGTCATGTTTCCACATATCCATTCCAAACCCTTTAGAACTTAGCCAAAGTCTCCACTAGGTATATTCATGTTTATTCCCTTGATCCACTGTCAAAATTTCATTGGCAATATGGCTTCTATCAAGGAGTACCACCCTTTTCTTCAAAAACCACAAACATGCAGTTTCTGTAAATTTGGAGCTAAATTGGCCAATGAACCTCATTGTCACTTTTGTATTCCTCCTCACTTTGGACCTACCCTTGAAATTTCACCTAGATTCGGTTAAATCTACTACTTTTATGACCAAAACAAGATTTTGGCTCCATAGTTTTTTTAATATACCCTTTATCTTGCTGACATGGCATGGGACATGGTTGTTGATGTGGCACTTTGTCCACTTATCATCCCTTGATGCTACCATTTCATATTCCTTTCCACCTGAACTTCCATGTCATCCTCCATGGCCCTTATCTCACACATACTTCCTTAAATTTTATTACTATATCACTACTTGTGGGCCACCCCTTCTCTTTTTCCGCTACTTGGTGTGATCTAGACCATGGACATGATAGGGGTCCCACTCTGCCTTGAAACCTTCTGCTTGGCACAATGTCTACGGTTGATATGATGGGTGGGAATCCCATCTCTGACATGTATCTACAGGTGCACATGTTTCCCTGCGTAGATCTTAAATTGATGGTTGAGGTCAGTTATGGGTCCATAACATGCATGTAGTTTAATTCACCCCTATGATTTCTTAACCACTTATCACCCTTATACTACCTAGGAGACACATCACCCCTATGGTGATTATGGGAGCCCAAGGCACCTTTGCAAAACTGCCTCACTTTAACTCATAAACCACTTTTGTTGGTGTGCCCACCCTGCCATGCAATTTTATTCTACACACCCCAAATACATTTGGTTTCACTCTAATGCCTCCATGTCACCCAACCAATCCACATCATTGGTACGATTCCACATCGTTGGTATGGTTCTATGTCATATTTTCAACATTTTCAAATATTCACACACACACACATACACACATTATTTTTCATTTTTTCCTCCATAGGGCCACCTTGAAATCATTGGAGTTAGCTTCCCTTGGTCGAATTCAACCCCATGGCATGTCAATTCGACATCTATGTGCCAATTATTCGCTAAATTTCATCTAGAATTTGAGATTTTTCTCCCAAATTCAATTTTTTTCCAATTTCTCACAAGCCAAACTTTGCAACCATGAATTTATAAAATCCATGCCTCTGTATACTACAATTGGAATCCAATTTAATGAATTCAACCACCATTCCTAGATTCACTAGATTCAAACCCTTCCCCAATTACACACCTTGAGGAATTTCCCACATAATCAAACACATGACCTGCAACCTGCATTGCTCCCAATCTCCATTAAGAGATTTTTTTCAAACACTTTACAAACAAATTATAATTTCTTCATACATAGGTTGGTTTTTGGCCCATACAACCCTAGTGTTGTAACCACAAGCTCTATTTTTTGGCCAATACAACTCTAGTGTTGTAATCATATCTCTGATGCCACTTTGTAACATACTCAACCACATGTAACATTATTGGGGCAATGGGGTACTTTAAATTTTCTTCTCACTCACTCAATATTTGGCTCTGTTAGCTCTGATACTAAGTTTTGTCATATGCCCAGCCTTCTAGCTAGGTTGAGATTCACATTCATAGCTCTAATACCATAATTTTCCTCAATGTTCTAGTACTAATTTAATTAATGCATGAAACCATGCAATGTAGGCTCACACATACAAATAGAACAACATTCCATTCACGACATTAACAACATTAATCCAACATTATCATGCATAAACCATATGCACTTATCTTTTGGAAATAAATCACCAACTAGCTGCAGACAAAGGACCATCCAACCACAAGCTCTGTTGCACTCAATATTTCTACATCATGTCATCCCTAAGTTAATTTTATGATTCCACAAGTAAGAAACACCTATGGTTGGCTCTAGTCATCTCACACAACCCATTTCCTAGAATTTATTGTATGTTCAGACTTATAGATATCCTAATCCACTAGCTCTCTCCCCCCTTCAACATGTACAACCCAAGGAATGGAATCCCCTTCTCTACCTTGAAATCCCTCGAGTTATTCCACTTCCTTTCAGATCTCAAGTACAGTCTGGACAATAAATCTCATTGCTGGGAATTTAAAGGATTCTCAGTTGTAATTAGTTTGATCCAATGGAAGCTATTTCCTTGGCACATGGCCACAGTTTCCTTCATGGGTTCATGGAATTTACTTCCCATAAATTCACTACATCTTACATGCAATCACTTAGCCCATACACGAGCTCTGAGACCACATCTGTACACACTAATGGAAAATCCCCCAAATAATGATGTACAACCCCCAAAAATCATGGGTTATATTTGTAGGATATCAACTAACCATGTGGCTTCCTAAGAAGCCCACGTATCTCCCTTTGCAACTCATCCCAAGGTCCCAGTCTTCAATCGTTTTGAAAGGAAAAACAAAAAAGAATTTTCCACAATAAAATGAAATGGGGTCCTGCTCAAACAAATTCTTGGAAACCCATTCTAGAACTATCTTTGGACTAGGTCATATGTAAAACTCTTTCACCCTAAGCTGTATCACTCTGATACCAAATTGTAACACTATTTCACCCTAAGCTGTATCGCTCTGATACCAAATTGTAACACCAATTTTCGGTACCAAGGCTTACTCGCTTTAATACCAAGTTGCAACACCAATTTTTAAAGAAATCATACAGGCATTATATAATCCACATGCATTTAAGAAAGAAATACATTTAAGCTCAAAGTAAGCATAAGAATTATTACTGACATAAATAATCCATGGCAATAACATTAATCCAAATGCACAACAGAATACATGATAATTATAATACACAGGGATACAAAAACATAATTAAGGCATCATCTGGTACTTATCTTTGAAACAGTGGCAGTTCCACCAACCAAGTGCAGGCCTTCCACGAACCTCCCAGCCTTAGACCACACTACTCGTCAGCTCAGCAATGGGTCACCCCCGCACTGGGACTAAGCTCCACCCCAAGGCAGGGAATCCTAGGCTAGGCTGAGGTTACAGGGAAAACACACACAGTCACAAGGAAGGAATTCTCTCCCAGGAACCACTCATGCTCACTACCCACAGACTCTCCTTCCCCACATGCCTATTCCACCCCAGGAGTATACACCTTCTCTGTCACCTAGACAGTCCTTCGGCTGCTAACCTCCCTTGCCTTGGGTTACAACAATAGACTGGACCGTAAGTCTTTGAACTCTATTGCAGCTACAAGGTTCCTTCTAGGAGTTCTCTCCTTCCTTTGTGCACTCTCTCACATAGAGAGAATTGCTCACAGGCCAACAACCTATTCTTCCAATCTCAATCACCTCTCTCACTTGGAGAGAGTGTTGTACAACTGGCCAACAAGCCCCACACAGTCCAGCACTGAGTGGCCACAACAAGCAATGGAGAAAATAGACACAGGCTTTCCAACAGGTTCAACAATGGTGGATGGTCTCACAGATATGGCTTCGGACAAGACTTCACGCATAGGCTCGATGCTCAGACAGATGATGCTTCGGATTTTCAGAAATTAACACTAGTTATTCCAAATCAACAAACAGAGTTTTCCTGTTCAGAGGGCGTACGGGGTATTCTTGCAGAAGTCAGACCGGTCGTACTCTTCAGAATATTGGATCGAATGAAGGAGAACCCCCCATCACGGCTCATCTTAGCCCTTTATTTGCATGGGCCAGGGTTGACATTTTTCACCCATGGAACTGCATGCATTCCTTCAACATGTGTTCCTTCCATTTGGAAGTTGCTTGTCCTTCCAAAAGAACTTAGGATAAGACATATTATTCACATGTCTTTTGGAATAATATTAAATTATTATTCCCAAAGCTTAAGCCCCCTAGGATTAACACTTAACACCTTTTCCCACCTTCCAGACCCTAATCCCTTTCCCTCTCTATGGATGCTTAATCCCCCATCACTCATTCATCGTGTCGGCCTGCACACGGCGGTGTTTATATTTTATTAATGTGTTGCATACATACAAGTACAAAATTAGGCCCTTGGCCTCCAACCCTTAGGCTCTCTTGCCTAACAATCACATAAGCCCATCGGCTTATACAAACTTGGCTCACCATCCTATAACACATATTTACAATTCATTTCATACATTAGACTTACAAAGGGTTTGATGTTGGGGACACTACAATCCCCCTCCCCTTATTTCTGCACTGTCCTCAGTGCAACCTTACACTGTCTCTGCAAGCTTTTCAAAATTTTCAAAAAGATGTAGGTACTCTGCCCGCATAGCATCTATATGCTCCCATGTCGTGTCCTCAGGACCGTACCAAGTCCACTGGACCTTTACAATCTCTATAGCTCGATTCCGGAGCTGTTTGCTTTTTTGTCCAATATGCTCACAAGATGCACTTGTAGGACACCTTCTGGTTCCACCTGAATCACATTCCAATCGATAACATGATTAGCATCAGGTATATATTTCTTAAGCAGTGAAACATGAAACACATTATGTACAGTCATAGATGCAGGTAATGCAAGCATGTATGCAACTGGCCCAATCCTTTCCAGGATTTCAAATGGCCCACAAAATCTTGCTACCAACTTGGCGCAACTTCCCAGCTTCAGGGAACTCCTGTGAGTTTTCACTTTCAGGAAAACATGATCACCCACTTTGAATTCTCTGTGATTTTTGTTCTTATCGGCATAACTTTTCTGCCTGTCCTGGGAAACTTTCAAATTCTGTTTAATTCTTATCATTTGGTCTTCCATATCTTTGAGCAACTCAGGCCCAACTATTGCTCTGTCAGCTAGATTATCCCAGCTTACTGGAGTGTTGCACTTTCTTCCATAAAGTGCTTCAAATGGGCTCATCTTCAACGATGTGTGATACCCATTATTGTAGGCGAATTCTACCAAATACAGGTAGTCTTCCCATCTTGATGGTTTATCCATCACATATATTCTCAACATGTCTTCTATTACTCTGTTCACCCTCTCTTTCTGTCCATCAGACTCAGGATGATATGCTGTACTAAAGTTCAGATTCGTTCTGAATCCCTTATACAGTCATTTCTAGAAATTTGAGGTGAATTTCGGGTCCCTATCAGACAATTGTCTTAGGAATTCCATGCAAGTGTGCCACTTCTTTTAAGAAGATATCAACAACATTTGATGCCTTCTGAGTGGTTTTCAATGGAATAAAATGGGCATCTTTTGTAAGTTTGTCCACCACCACCATGATTGAATCATGCTGCTTGCTTGTTCTAGGCAATCCTGTGATAAAATCCATTGTCACCACTTCCCATTTCCACTCAGGAATGGGTAAAGGCTGCAACAACCCTGTTGGGTGCCTATGCTCAGCCTTAACTTTCTAGCACTCCATACATTTGGCGATGTATTCAGTGATTTCTTTCTTCAGACCCGACCAAAAGTAATGGATTTTGACTGCTTCCATAGTCTTTTGATATCCAGGTAGTCTAGCATAAGCCATGTTGTGCATTTCTTTTAGAATTTCCAGCTTCAATTCTCGGACATTGGGTATATACACTCTGTTTTTATACAGAAGTAAGCCATCAGTTCCCAAGGTGTAACTTCCCTGGTTCTGTGGTCTCTCACGCTATTGTAGCTTTGCTACCAGACCTCTGTACTGCAAATCAACATTTGTAGCTTCCAAAATTCTGTCCTTAATCTCAATCCTGTACATGCTAATGGTTGTAGCATGTAATTCGTGCACTTTTCTGCTGAGTGCATCAACCACTTTATTTTCTTTCCCTTTGATATGCTTGATATCAAAGTCATATTCACACATAAACTCTAGCCATTTGGTTTGCCTGGCATTTAAAGTCGGCTGATCAAATAAATACTTCAGACCGTTGTGGTCTGTTCTCAATTTGAATCTCTTTCCCATGAGGTAATGTCTCCATTTCCTCAATGTGTATATGATTGCTGCCAACTCTAAATCGTGAGTGGCATAATTCCTTTCATGCTCTTTCATCTTTCAGGATTCATAACAGATTACAAATCCCTCTTGGCTGAGAACTCCTCCCAGTCCCTCCTTACATGCATGTGTGCACACCATGAAATCCATATTTGGATCTGCAATCTTCAGGATTGGAGCGCTGGTTAACAACTGCTTCAATCGATGGAAAATTCTCTCACACTCTTCAGTCCACTGAAAATTCTTCTCCTTCCTTTGCAAGGAAGTGATAGGGTGAGCTATCTTTGAGAATCCAACTATAAACCTTCTCTAGTAGCCTACCATACCCATAAAAGATCTAACTTCTGCCACATTCCTTGGTACTGACCATTCTTGGATGGCCTCAACCTTTTTAGGATCCGCAACGATCCCCTCTTCTAAAATAATATGTCCCAAGTAATGGATCTGCCTTTGATAAAATGAGCATTTGCTCAGCTTGGCATATAGCTGGTGTTCTCTCAACACTTGCAACACCATTCTCAGGTGTTTCTCATGCTCTTCCTCTAACTTGGAATACACCAAGATGTCATCCAAGAAGACTATGACAAACTTGTCCAAATAGTCCCTGAATACATCATTCATTAAGCACATGAAAACAACATGTGCATTTGTCAGTCCAAATGACACCACTGTGAATTCATAATGACCGTACCTTGTTCTAAAGGCGGTCTTGATGATGTCCTCATCATTTATTCTCACTTGGTGATATCCAGATCTGAGATCTATTTTCAAAAATATTTCCGCGTCCTTCAACTGATCAAAAAGATCATCGATCCTTGCCAGAGAAAACTAGTTCCTGACAGTTACCTTATTCAACTGCTGGAAATCAATGCACAGTATCAACGTCCCATCTTTCTTCTTCACAAATAGGACCGGGGCTCCCCAATGTGACACGCTGGGGTGAACGTACCCCTTCTTTAGTATCTATTCGAGCTTCAATTGCAACTCTTTCAGCTCTGGCATACTCATTCTATAAGGATCTTTCGAAACTGGAGCTGCTCCTGGTATCAAATTTATAGAAAAATCGATGTCCCTCTTCGGAGGTAGTCCAGGTACCTCCTGAAATACATCCTTGAACTCTTTGAGTACCTCATGGTCTTCTAGCTTTGAGACTGCATCTCTGGATGCTTCTCCTACACGGACTGCAAATAATTGACAGCCTTTCCTGTAACACTTCTTCAGCTGCATGGCTGAGATTTCTCTAACAGCCATGGCTCTGGGAATTCCTTGGACTGTTACCTGATTTCATTCTTCATCCAGGCATGTAAACCTCTTGTTACAACAATCCAGAAGGGCATGGTGCTGGTACAACCAGTCCATCCCAATTAAGCAGTCGCAAGAGCCTAAAGGCAGAATATTCAATTCAGCCTCAGTGCTCAATCCTTTCATGTCCACTGAACATGACTTAACCAATTCAATGACCTTCCTTTTGGTTCCTGTGTCTAACTGCACTAGCCAAGACTTTTCATGTTTTCTTCTTGTTAAACGCAAACTTTCCACCACCCTAGGATCTACATAACTATGGATAGCCCATGAATCAATTAAAATAATGAGTGGTCGGTTGTTAATCATACCTTCCACTTCAATCATGTGCATTTGAAATTCTACTTGCTTGTTGTCCAGGGCTGCGTAGATCCTTGGCATTCTGCTGCCCATATCCTCCACCGTTTCAGCTTGTTGAACAGTATGGAAAATTCTCACTTTATCTTTTCTATGGGGGCAATCTTTGTACCTATGGTTCCCTTTACATCCCCAACACTCCATAGGTGGCGGTCTTGGCATTTGCTCACTCCCTTCAACTTTCCTGGGCTCTCTAAAAGATGACTGTCCCCAAGGACTGTTCCTGAAAATGGGAGGCTTGTTTCCCTTCTACCTCTGTTCCTTCTTAAACCTCTTCTGGTCATCCCAAGCCTTCCGAAGGATAGGACTTTCTCTTTGCTGTTCATACAAGCATTTCACCCTTCTTATTGTTTCTTCCATAGTCTTAGGATCATCATATTGAATCTTGTCACCAATAGAAGGTGGCAGTCCACTCAGATACCTCTGAATCTTGACAGTCTCATCTTTGATGAATGGAACATACTTCAGCAGTTCCAAGAAACTTCGTTCGTACTGATCAATGGTCATGCTGCCTAGCTTGAGTTCGAAGAACTCCTTCATCTTTCTGTCATAATATCTTTTGGTCAGGTATTTCTTCTCAAAATACCTCTTAATCTCCTTCGAAGTGATATCTTTCTCTCTGATGTGCTGCACTTGCACAAATTGATCCCACCACATGGATGCTTTTCCTTTTAGCTGGTACATCACAATTCTTCCTTCTACATGAGCAGAGTAGTTGTGCAGTTGGAAATATTTCTTCATGCCAAGCAACCATGTCTCGACATCTTCCTCCTTATGTTCTCCATCAAACGTTGGAGGCTTGATCTTGTTCATCTCCCCTTTCAATTCATCCTTTCCATATTTTCGGTGTTTTCTGGTAGGGGATGGGCTTGAACTACTGTGTGTTTCCCTGCCAGAATGCTTCGGGGAGAGACGATAATGTCTGCTACCACTCCTTGATCTTCTTCTCCTCTCAGGGGTTCTGACACTTCTTGATCTGCTTGTGTCACTCTATTTTTTCAATTTCTTTTCTATTCTTTCTAGGCTCTTCAACATTTTTAAGTTGAATTCACCCTGTCGATCCTTGACTTTCATGAGCTTTCGGTTATTAGCTCAGCGAGCTTGGGCATCTTTCTACAATTTTTCAATGAGTTTCATCATACGTCCTTCTTTATCTATCTCTTTTCCATGCCCATTAGAGTTTGTTCCTTCGACTCCCAAGTTGAGATCCTTTCCTTCTCTTTCATCCTCTAAAATGGAGGCACTCCACACCTCTTCCATTTCCTTACTCGGTGTCTATTCTTGGCTGTCCTGACACTCGTTGAACTCTGCACACCCAATGTGCAATCAATCTGAACTTTGGCAGGCCCTTAAACCTTCAAGAAAACTTACAACA
The DNA here is from genome assembly GCA_000966675.3 of Picea glauca. Lineage (NCBI taxonomy): Eukaryota > Viridiplantae > Streptophyta > Pinopsida > Pinales > Pinaceae > Picea > Picea glauca. Next base: position 47,328 of record JZKD02S1673196.1, on the reverse strand, counting down.
TTCATAAGCCAACATGAACAAGAAAAACGTTTTGACTTCACAAAGTTTTTTGAGCTCTGTTCGGCTCTGCAAATTTCGAGACTTCGGGACTTCAGGTTTTCGGTACCCAGGAGTTCACTATGTAATGACTCCTAACTTCTTGTCGCTACAATCCTCGAAATCTGAAATTTCGGTTTCCTTTCTCTCCGGGCCCACCACACAACTGTCACCCTTAAAACCTATTATGGTTCTTCAGTCTCCGATGGCTTCGGGACTTCAGGACTTTGGGACTTCGGGTTTTTGGTACCCGGGAGTTCACTATGCAGTGATTCCTAACTCCTTGTCACTACAATCCACGAAATTCAAAATTCTGATTTACTTTATTCTCTGGGCCCACAACACAGTTGTCGCCCTTAACCGTAGTGGCGCATGGCACATTCTAGAGGATCTACGTCTCCATCAGTGACGTCTTCAGGTCCCACCGGTCTTGCCTGTCTTTTCAATTCTCTGGCATGTGGTACACATCCATGCACCCATGTCCATTCAAAGCAAAAATCCAACGGTTAGGTCCCCTCTCAAATATACGATGCAGATCTTTTCGGTGTTTCGGGCATCGGGAGTCTGTGTATCCCATATCTCGAACTTTCGTTTGCCGAAATCCTGAAATTACGATTTCTCGTCAACTTGATCTGACGGTCAACTCCCTTCCTACAATCTACGGTGTAGATTGTTTCGGGATTTCGGGTTTTGGGTTTCAGAGGTGTTCCCCTCCCTCACTTCCCATCTCCCGACTTTGAGAAATCCGAAAGGTTTTCACGACTAACTCGAGCATGACTATGCCAGATCTAACGGTCGAGCCTTCCTCCCAGATCTACAGCGTAGATCTTCTCGAGTTTTCGGGAGTTCGTGTATTGTGGTTCCCACACTCTTGTGCAACTCTAAATGGTTTTTAAATCCTGCACACACTTTCCAGATCCGATGGTCACAAGGGTTCTCCTTCCCTCCTGAACAGGTCCTAAGGCTCCAACACTTCTGGTGTGGAGTCCTCTCTCCCTGTGGCCATAGACCACACCGGCTGCAGTTTTGCAACACTGCTATACCTCCTGAGCTTGTAGGCACGGTCAAGTAACCCCTTGACACTCCAGATCATTCCAAGGTCTGGAATTGGTCCTCTAGACACAATATCTCCTCACACCCTCGGTCCAAAGACCACTCAACTGGCCCATCTAGGCTCAGTTTCGAAACCTAGGCTCTGATACCAAACTGTAACACTCTTTCACCCTAAGCTATATCGCTCTGATACCAAATTGTAACACTCTTTCACCCTAATCTGTATCGCTCTGATACCAAATTGTAACACCACTTTTCGGTACCAAGGCTTACTCGCTTTAATACCAAGTTGTAATACCACTTTTACATAACTCATACATGCATTATATAATCCACATGCATTTAAGCAAGAAATGCATTTAAGCAAGAAATGCATTTAAGCTCAGAGTAAGCATAAGAATTATTACTAACATAAATAATCCATGGAAATAACATTAATCCAAATGCATAGCAGAATACATGATAATTATAATACACAGGGATACAAA
>JZKD02S1673196.1:19230-38463 GCA_000966675.3 Picea glauca | reverse complement strand
AGCATGTTTCAGCATCTGTTCTTCATAAACAATCGATTGCCATCAATGACAACCTTGATCATCTGCGCCTTGATCATCTGCGTCATCTCTGTTGTAGCCATATTTCCAACAAGGCCTTCCACGAACCTCCCAGCCTTAGACCACACTGCTCGTTATCTCAGCAGTGGGCCACCCTCGAGCTGGGACTAAGCTCCACCCCAAGGCAGTGAATCCTAGGCTAGGTTGAGGTTACAGGGAAAACACACACAGTCACAAGGAAGGAATTCTCTCCCAGGAACCACTCATGCTCACTGTCCACAAACTCTCCTTCCCCACATGCCTATTCCACCCCAGGAGTATACACCTTCTCTGTCACCTAGACAGTTCTTCATCTGCTAACCTCCCTTGCCTTGGGTTACAGCAACAGACTGGACCGGAAGTCTCCGAGCTCTATGGCAACTACAAGGTTCCTTCTAGGAGTTATCTCCTTCCTCTATGCACTCTCTCACCTAGAGAGAATCGCTCACAGGACAACAACCTGTTCTTCCAACCTCAATAACCTCTCTCACCTAGAGAGAGTGTTGTACAACTGGCCAACAAGCCCCACGCAGTCCAGCACTGCGTGGCCACAACAACCAATGGGGAAAACAGACACAGGCTTTCCAATGGGTTCAACAATGGCAGATGGTCTCACGGATATGGCTTCGGACAAGAATCCATGCATAGTCTCGATGCTCAGACAAAGGATGGTTCGGCTTTTCAGAAATTAACACTAGTTATTCCGAATCAACACACAGACTTTTCCTGTTCAGAGGGCGTATGGGGTATTCTTGCAAAGGTCAGACCAGTCGTACTTTTCAAAAGATCATATCGAATGGAGTAGAACCCCCCATCACGGCTCATCTCAGCCCTTTATTTGCATGGGCTAAGGTTGACATTTGTCACCCATGCAATTGCATGCATTCCTTCAGCATGCGTTCCTTCCATTTGGAAGTTTCTTGTCCTTCCAAAAGAACTTAGGATAAGACATATTATTCACATGTCTTTTGGAATAATATTAAATTATTATTCCCAAAGCTTAAGCCCCCTAGGCTTAAGACTTAGCCCCTTTTCCCACCTTCCAACCCCTAATCCCTTTCCCTCTCTGTGGATGCTTAGTCCCCCATCAATCATTCATCATGTCGGCCTGCACGCGGCGGTGTTTATATTTTATTAATGTGTTGCATACATACAGGTACAAAATCAGGCCCTTGGCCTCCAACGCTTAGGCTCTCTGGCCTAACAATCACATAAGCCCATTGACTTATACAAACTTGGCTCACTGGCCTATAACACATATTTACAATTCATTTCATACATTAGAATTACAAAGGGTTCGATCTTGGGGACACTACAATCCCCCTCCCCTTATTTCTGCACTGTCCTCAGTGCAACCTTACAATGTCTCTGCAAGCTTTTCAAAATTTTCAAAAAGATGCAGGTACTCTGCCCGCATAGCATCTGCATGCTCCCATGTTGCATCCTCAGGACTGTACCACTACAAAAGTATTTGTGAAAGTTTGTAGGATATCGTCCATCATCCTCATAAAATTTGCTGGAGCATTTGTCAAACCAAAGGGCAGGACCAAATACCTTCTTTTGACTTGAAGGCAGTCTTCCATACATCTTTCTATTCTATTGGGACCTGGTGGTAGCTATACTTAAGATCAATCTTACTGAAGTATTGGCCCATGTGAGATGATCAAGGAGGTCGTCGATTCGGGGAATCGTGTACTAGTTTTGTACTGTGATTTTATTCAGGGCCCGGTAATCAATGCAGAGTTGCCAGGTCCCATCTTTCTTCTGCACCAACACGATTGGGCTCCCACAAGGCGATGAGATGGGACGTATGTGGCCCTTGTGGAGCAGTTCTTGGATCTGCCTCTTGATCTCCTCGTTTTCTAAAAAAGAGCAGCAGTAGACTGGCCCATTGGGTAGTTGTGCGCCTGGGGTCAGATCGATGGGATGCTTGACCTGGGAGTGCAAAGGTACCCAGGTATGAGAGGAGAAGATATTTGAGTATTCTTCCACGAACTTATCCACTTGCTTCTATTGTGTGGAGAGATAGGTCGCGGAGGCCCTGGATGTGGCTGCGATCTTTCACTCACTCTGAGAGTGAATCACGAAGAAGACAAATTTCCTGGTCTGAGAGATGACCTTCCTGCATTGCTTGGTAGAGATCAAGGAAATAACACTAGGAGGGACTGCCTCGGGTATCCTGTATAATTTCCTGTTCAAAGTAATATAAATAACATTACGAGGCCTAGAATCATATACACCATGACGTTTCCATAAATAAGGTTGGCCTAAAAGAACATTACAAACTTTGAGAGCAGAAACATCACATAATACCTCGTCTTTGAAAGGCTTGATGCAGTACGACAATCGACACTGTTGGCTGACACATAGATCGCTTCCTTGGCGGAGCCATCTAATGGTGTAGGGTTGTGGGTGAAGTGTTGTCGGCAAGGCTAGACGCTTGACAACCTCTGCTGAGATGAGGGTTTGCTGGCTACCACTATCAACGATGAAGTGCAACAGGGTGCTTTTTACCCACATCTGTGAATGGATGAGGCACTCGCCTTCTTATGTTTTGTCTGGTTCACCAGGCTGGAGCTTGGTGGTAGCAACATTGGCACTGGGTTCTGCGTCAATGATCCATCTTCCCCTTTCTGGTTCTGACTCAAAGTAAAAAAATGCATCTAATTCAGAGGCTTTCACTTCAGCCACCAACGAATGCTTTGAGCGGTAGTCAACAGTGTTATGCCAAGGGCTCTTATGGAAGTCGCACCACTTCCCGATATCTTTCTTTGTCTTTTCAGTGTCCTTCTTTGCTTGCGGATTGGAATGGTTGTCCTAATACTGTCCATCTTTTCTTTGTCCTTTGTTCTGTGGGTCGGGGCTGCCCCTTCTTGGTTTTTGTTGTGAGGGGATCCCAGGCCCAAATTATCATGTCTTTTGTTTGAGCTTTTGCTCGATTTTGATGGCGTATCGGTAGGCCGCACCCAAGGATGAGATGTCCAGAAATTCCATTTTGGTCTAGATGTATCTATGCAGAGCACCACAATACTTGAGCACCAGATGTCGCTCTGAATCTTTGATACCCAACTTGGTGTGCAAGGTATGGAAGATATTTGTGAACTCTGGCACTGCTTGGTCTATTTCTTGTTGTAGTGTGGTCCATTTGGTATACAAGTCATCATAACTTATGACAGGGTAGTATTGTTCCTTAATAACATACCTGAAGGATTCCCAGGTGGCCACGACTGTAAATAATGAGGGTTCCTCTGTTTCCTTTTTCTCACAGAAAGTTTCCCACCCATCTTTGACACGGGGAACGACTTTGAGGAGTGAAAAAGTAATATTTTCTTTATTCAAAAAGTTATGGACATAAAAATACCCTTCTAGTAGATTCAACCACTTGTCTACGACATCTGCATCTATCTGACCTTCAAATATAGGAATATCGAAGTTGATTTGTACCTTGAAGGGGGCGGCACCTCCAATCAAGGAAGATGCATTGCCTGTTGGTAGTCGTTGAAGGATTTGCGTGAAACTATCCATCATCTTGTTCATCTGTTGCATGAGGGCTTCATGAAGCAACATTTTGAAAGGATCTCCTACCTCGTCATCTTTCTTTTCTCCTTCCATGAGAGGTCGCTTAGGCATGCGAGAGCTTTTTCCCTCAAGAGAAACAAGCTCGAGACCCAATTCTTTGTACCATGACCTCGTTGAGGACATGCATTAAGACGACAAGGAGCAGACCACTCTGTTACCACTGATCCAGATTTTATGAATAGCACGAAATGAATACAGATTATTAAAAGATGATTAACATAGAAGAATAGAGATACACTAAAACTGGTTTTCTATTCAATAAGGAAATAAGATGAACTGTAAAATGCAGTGGAAAACAAGCTTGTTGGAATGGTGGTAGCTTATCTTTGAGAAGAGATGTGACGGCTACACTCATTCATAAGAAGATGATTACAATGAGGCTCTGAAGGCCTTTTTACCATAAAAAGAAATGTCAAAAATCCTAGACATCCAAAAACCTAACCCTAGGAGATGAAGTGCCAAAAGTTATGTGGGCCCTGTTTGGGTAAGTTAGTACATCAACTTCTCGAGGTCGTAACTTTTGCATGCGATCTCCATTTTAGGCGCACGATAGCCCGTTGGAAAGGTATCGTCGAGGAGATTCATTTTGGGGGCTCAATTAGAGCCTTAAAATATCATTAAGAAGCTCGATCCTGAAAAAACTCCATTTAGGCCCTCAAAATGGCCCCGGAAGTTAAAAACTGCTAAAAATAGTAAATTTCCAAAATTGTCATAAAACTATTTTGAGTGAGTTGGGAAAGGTGGGTGGCCACCGATATCCACTTGGATCAATACCAAGCCTCAATGGAATGAAATGCATATGAATGAAATACATATTATTTCTTTATTAGTTTATGCATATAGGATCCATTTATATCCATCTTAATGTACTGATGAGAAGTATTATTAACAAATAGGAAGCAAGAACTACGTATACATTGAACACATTTTGTTGTTTTTTATAAATATGTAATGAACAAATAGAAGTAAATTTAATTTTTTTTGGTAAAGAACATTATAGTTGTGAAAAATAGAAGTTCGAGAACTTTTTCCTTTTACATATAAGCTTTCTCACACACTCTCTCTGACATAGGCATACATATTTTTCATTTGAAATAAAAAATACAAATTTTTTCTAAAAAAATAAATCAAATGAACATATTATTTATTTAAATATCTCATTTTCACATTAAAATAAAGAAATAGTTTTTTTATAACTTATCATAAACTATTAATCCTAAAATAGTACAATCATTAAATTATAAATATATTTTGTTTTTACCAATTTTCTTCAACACTCAGCGCTGTTTCTCAACAAAAAGAATGATCAATAATGACACCATTAGATTATACACTTAAGAAGAAACATTATAAGGAGAAATGGAACTATGAAACATAATCAATATTCCTATCAAATAAAATAATATAATGCAATGCAATTAAGACTTTCAATAAATTAACAATTTTATAATAAATGTTGTCAACTTTGTTCTTTAGCCAGGCGCCGGAGAAGCAAGCTCACTCTAACCACTTATAGGCGAGAAATGGAACTATGAAACATAATCAATATTTCTATCAAATAAAATAATATAATGCAATGCAATTAAGACTTTCAATAAATTAGCAATTTTATAATAAATGTGGATTAAATTAAAATAAAATTGTAAATCTTGCTAGCTGAATTGGATTTCGATTTCAAAAGTTTTTTTAAGATGGAAAATACACCTAAAAAATCATCAAAATTATTTTAATGATTTAAATGTTTCTCATAATTTTTTAGACATTAAAATAAAATTAAAAAAAAACATAAATTTAATAATTTAAAAAATATATTTTTAAATATTATAATATAATCACATCTAACATATCTACATTAAATTTAAAATAATAATAATAAAACCAAAATCTTACATAAGTTATAATCTTCTCTCCCTTCATTGAAGTCATTCCTCTTCGGAATTTTTAAACATCTCTCACCATTCTCTCTTTTAAAAAACAAAGAATATCCTTTACTACCTTTTTTATTCAATGGACACATTATTGTCACGACAATGGATATTAATGAACCGATTGTTTAAAGATATTTCGAGGTTGTGAATCGATTTAAGGAATCTCAAAATTTAAAAACTATATTTTTTCAAATTTTGATTCATAAATTTTAATATCGACGAAAGTTTTCACCTTTTAGCTTCGCTGAAGATGTTACATTATTTTAAGTTAGTATGAAATTAATAAAGTTTCAGACATGAAATATGCATAAATATGTCATTGGATCATTACAATTAAAATGACGAGTATGAATAAATATTCGGATATTTATTATTAACTAGCATACTCCTAAAGCAGGAGAAAGGAATCTTCGAAGTGAATAATAATATTATATTGTTTAAAATTAGATGGTTAAGCAAATAGAAAATATTTTGTTTGGTATCATTCATGAACAACACTTGTTGCATGGTTCATAAACAATTGTGTTCACTGCTCATAATAGATATACATCTATCCTAACTACAAGCACGTTCAAGGGTTTTAAAACTTATGAGAAGAATCTTTCCCCGTATACCATTCAATGATATATATGTTTATGTTCAGTCAATTGCATAGTTAAGAAGAAGAACCAATTTAAAGTAAAAAAGATAAATAAATTTATCTGGCAATAAGATTATATTCCAACCATGGCTAGGCTTGATTAAAAAAGAATAGACACATGTTTATAACTCAACCTTAATTAGAGCGACAAAATATCATTAACGATGTAAAAGAGATCCATAAACATAGAGATTTTGCAGGGAGGGGGGAGGGGGGAGATAGATTTATATTTATTAAATGAGATTTACAACATGAATGATTAACTTGAGATTCACCATTGTACTCCTAGCTCCAAGACCCAAAGTCCTCCTCCTTAGTCCAAAGTCCACCTCCATCAAACAAGCATGATCTAGAACTGTATCACAACAAGATAACCAAAGGGAATGGTTAATAGTTCCCACCTAAGCTCTAACCACACTAATGTTGATGCCAACACTCAACAATAGTATCAAAATCATGACCAAGGATTCTCACTACAATTCGATAGCATAAGGATGATTACATATAGACTCTCTTCCCTTAGCTTTGGTTCTCATACTTATATATTCTTGAGGAGATAATGATAGATTACATGACATGCATGTACTAGAATAGTTTTCATGTGAACATTTCGGATTTTTCCAACTCACTGTTTTTTAGCTTTCCTTGTGATTTTCTATTTTCCAAAGCTTTAAGGGGTGGCTGCGAGTTTTATAATGGAAAACTTCAATCGACCATGACTAACCTATGGGAAAGATGCAACCGACCACTCTTTTTCTTAGGAAAAACATGGCCTTGATGTCCTTTTAATGACCGAGTTTTTTGTGAACAAATTATTCTTGATCTGATAGTGTATTTTGGTCTTCTACATTTATCTTGGTCTATGGTGCCCAATAGAGGTGTAACAATGTCACACTATGAGACCCAATATAAATGCTTCAAATTTAAAAAGAGGTGTATGTCATGTCTTTTGAAAAATAAAAAGTGTTTTTGTTTTTTATTATTTGTTTTATATATTTTTATTTATCTCCACACAAGTTTGCTACAAGTATTAGATGTGAAAACTCATTAGATGGAAAATTAAATTATACATTATAACCTACATGGAGAGGAATAGAAAATGTACATGAAACAATGATTTTTTTGTACTCGAAATCCAAAATTTAAAAATTTAAATAGAATAGATTGAGGAATAGAAAATGTACATGAAACAATGATTTTTTTGTAATCGAAATCCAAAATTTAAAAATCTAAATAGAATAGATTTATTTTAAGATGATATTTTGTTTTTCAAATTTCCTCTAATAATATATATAGTTCTAATAATAATAATATATATAGTTCTAATAATAATAATATATATAGTTCAGTAATAGTTAGAATATTGAAGTTCCACATTTAATAATATTTTAAAGAAGATTAAATACAATATTAAAATAAATTCACATTAATAACATTTTAATAATAATGGATAAAGTCCACTTAAATCAATTTGACTTGTGAAAACTGTATTAAGTCCTTTGACTTGTGAAACGTGTGTCAAGTCCTTTGTTGATAGATGAAAACCAACTTAAACCAATTTGACGAAACCAACTTAAACCAATTCTCGTGAAACTCTGTGATGACCTATTTTAATAATAAAGATGAAGTATTCTATTATGTCCACTTAAACCAATTTGACTTATGAAAGATGTGTTAAGTCTCTTTGTTGATAAAGGGAAATAACATGGTTTAGGTTGAGAATGGTTTAACTATGCGTAAACATTATTAAATTAGGAAATAACATTTAAATATAAACACTCCAAAGGAATTTTGACTCACATCATCATCTTTAATTTTACTTATTAAAATTAAACATTTTATTTCTCACATCATAATCTTTAATATTACTTATTAAAATTAAACATTTTATTTTAATTAAATAAATGTTAGACAACTCATTTCTAACTCCAAATTTCCTTTAATATGATAAATATGAATTTTAAAAATATTATTCTAGGACCTTATCCTATTTATATACTTTTTGTGTACATTGATTCTTCCATAACAACTATATTTAAACAAACAAAAAAATCTTATCTTTTAAAGAAAACTCATATGAGAGTTTAACCTACATTAATAGGTAAAGTTCACACAATAAAGCACATAATAATACATACATAGAGACATCCTCCATCACACTCACTTCATTTAACCTCATAATAAACAACACATTAACCTCAAATATACGTGTCAACATCCACATCACCCCTAATCACATCAAATGACAAGTTATACAACATAACACATGTACATTAATCCTCATTTATAAGTTTTTTCTCAAACTTAACTTTATCCTTTATATAATTAACCCACTTTACCCTACACTCTCTCATTCTAACAAGTTATGGCTAAACTCCATGATACCCCATGATAGTAAATACATCTAAACATATTCAATCATATTGACAAGAATCAACAATGCTCATAACACATGAATTCAAGTGGAGATTTTCACAAAGACAAGGTGTCTAAGCTTATTTCGAAAGCTTTCATTAAGTGACATATAAAATAGTTCATACACCAATACAGTGGTAAGATATTTATTTAAGTGTAAGCTATGTAATGGATTTAATTTTGTGGAAGGTACACTATGAAAGGATACATCTTATTAAATAATAGATAATAACACATGATTTTAGTCATTAGATGTGAGAGGTTAGGAGTTGAGCCAATGTTTATTGACCAATCAAGCATTGGAAGTGAGAATATTGACAAGTTCTTAAAAATCTAATCCTTCTTTTGACATTTTATGATATTTGTTGTCCTTCATAAATTTAAGGATACATCTTATTAAATAATAGATAATAACACATGATTTTAGTCATTAGATGTGAGAGGTTAGGAGTTGAGCCAATGTTTATTGACCAATCAAGCATTGGAAGTGAGAATATTGACAAGTTCTTAAAAATCTAATCCTTCTTTTGACATTTTATGATATTTGTTGTCCTTCATAAATTTATGTTTTTTAAGAGTGTTTTTTAACTTACCTTTATAGAATGATTAAAAGACTAAGAAGGATTCAATTTTAATTAGTACTCCAAAGTATAGGATCCCATTCCTAACATATCAAAACCTTGTTATATTAATCAAACCATCGATAAACTCAAAATCAATGATTAGTATGGATTGATCTTTACCCTCAAAAGAAAGTTCGAGTATTTCTTATTCTTTTAGAGCATATTTCTAATTCCTTTAGAGAATGAAAGGATTACAATAAGAGCATGAAAAGATTACTCGATCTTTACCCGCAAAAGAAAGTTCGAGTATTTCTAATTCTTTTAGAGCATATTTCTAATTCCTTTAGAGCATGAAAGGATTACAATAAGAGCATGAAAGGATTACAATAAGACACATTTTAAGTAAAAAAACATATGTACACAAATTTATAGAAGGGGGCAAATGTAAACAAGTTTTAAGTTAAAAAAAATAAAAACATATGTACATAAACTTATAGAAGAGGGGAATTGTAAACAAGTTCCATACACGAGATCTGTGATGGTCCCCAGCCACCAATGGGCAGGGCGACACCACTCCTTGGACATATCTCTTAGCTCTGATACCAATTCGTGACATCCCCGAGCCTAAACCAACAGGCCAGGCCATGCCACTGAATAACCTTTATGCTCTGATACCAATTTATGAATTTATATGCATGCATATCTACCAAAAATTAACATATACAAAATTGTGTTCATGCCACTTATTCATGTGGAAACAATCATTAAAACATACAAACAACATATGCATACAGATGACATATTCTAACCATACACAAATCAATGCAGAAATAACTATAAGCCTACACATACAACATATACGATATATCCAGGTATTACTCATCAATTATAACACATGTACAGTTACACAATATACAATCAACATAGATATTTGGTACTTATCTTTCAATAGATGACCACCAATTGTGTGCAGACCTTCCACGAACCTCCCAACCTTAGACCACACTGCTCATCATGCTCAGCAGTGAGTCACCCCCGAGCTGGGACTAAACTCAACCTAGGTCAAAGGAATCCTAGACCTAGGTTGAGGCTACGAGAAACTGCGCTGTGCAACTAGAAGGATTCTCTCCAAGGAGTCTACTTACGCCCACTTCTCACAGACTCTCATTCCCCACATGCCTGTCCCACCTCAGGAATATGCACCTTCACTGTTCCACAGTCCATCGACTACTCCACCTCCCTTCCAGGGCTTCAACAACAGGTCGGATCAGGAATTCTCAGAGCTCCGTAGTTGGTACTGGACTCCCTCTAGGAGAAATCACTTCCCAACAAACTCTCTCACCTGGAGAGAGTTTCTCATAGGCTTGACAACCTGCTTCTTCAACCACAGTCCTGACAACCCGCCTCTTCAATTCAAAACCACCAAATTCAGGTAAGGCAAGGGGGCGACTCAACAATTTACAGAGGTTCAAAAAGAAGGAAATGACTCTGGCTGCATACTTGTTCAATGCATGCATGAACTGCACAAGGGATGGCCAACATGCTGAGGCTGAACTCGTGGACAACTAAATGGACAAACTAGTCAGAGTGTTGAGAGCGAGCAAGGAAAATGGTGAGAATGGTCATCTTGTAGAATTGTGAGAGAGATGCAATGGTTTGAGTGAACTCCTCAGGAAGGTGGCTAGAATGGTTCGTGAACCCCCAAAAAAGGTGGAACTTCCCACATAAATCTGCATGCATCCTGGATGACACTTGGCTTCCTAGGAGCACGCTCCTCTCCACTTGGAGTTTGTTCCTCTCCTCAAAGGAACTTAGGATAACTGGGTTTATTTTCCTAACTTTAGTACTTTTCAGGAATACATTATAATATTCCCTTGGGTTAAGCCCTCAAGCTTAGCCCCTCTTTCCTAGCCGCTTAGACCCATTCCTTTACCTACCTTGTGGAGCTTAGTCCCCCATAACTCTTTCTTCGTGGTCAGTCTACACACAACAATGCATTTTATTAATAATATTCATAATTACATATACAAAAATCAGGCCCTCTGACCTTAGCATCTAGGCTCTTCGGCCTAATAAACACATAAGCCTATCAACACATAATTACTTGGCTCACTAGCCTACAAACATCATTACATTTCACAGGGGCTTGACCTTGGGGTATTACAAGATCCCTTATGAAATTAAGAAGATTTATTTTTTCTAGTTCTAACTAGACCAAGATTGCTTATGAAATTAAGAATATTTTTTTTTTCGAGTTCTAAGCAGACAAGGAAAGCATCATGCCAATTCGTGCCACGAACATATACCCAAAAGTCCAATAATGAATCTATGCTTAATTTTCTACTTTGGGAAATTCCCCCAAGTCCAAAAGGTGTTGCTTCCGTCATTCATGGAGGATATGTATGCTTAATTCCAAGTAATCGTAAAAGTCATTTCTTGAGATTGTGATATATGGAAAGACAAATATTCTAGATCCATGGCATAAGAAATCTCACCATAATGTTAATCATAGAAGTATAAGAACTAAGATTGTGATGTATGTTTTGTTGTTGAATGGTTGAAATCTTGGACAATAGACAAATTTAGTCCTCATTAAACTATGTTATTTTCCTACATAAATCCATGACATACAATTTTTTTTGGAATTGTGCATGAACTGTGTCAAACATACAATATTTTGAAGTTTCAAATTTGTGTATTGGTCGCAAAATTAATAATTTGGCACTATGATTAGCTCTGGATTGAGAAATAGTTAAGATAATATGAGATTATTAGTACTAATTCATACATGTTAAGGCTTGGAAACAAAAAAGTGACATGGCATCATCATCTTATACAAACGACGAGTAGTATCTTCCATTAAAATGATGGATTCCACCTGAACTAACACATCAATATTACAATAAACATTGCAGTCTGGAAAATGGAAAACTATTGGTGAAATATGGAAGCAGAAGGAACTGTTGACTAGGTCACCTGACAGTGTACGGAATTTTTTGCAGTAGGTGTTTCTTCATGCGGGCAACCCAAATGTTTAGGTTACTGTTGGCAGAGGCCAAGGACGAGTTTAGTTATTCCCAACAGAGTGGAAGTGCTTGGTCGAATATGGAATTGCTAGGTGGGAGAGAAAGGGTTGGGGGATGCAAGATGCTGAAGTAGGTGAAGAAGGGTCCCTAGCAGTGATCTTAGAAGCAATTAACATGGAAATAAATTTCTCTTAGTTGCTCATTTTGTCCACCCACTCTCAATTTGATGTAATTGTGATTCTTCTACTTCTCACCAACATTTGAACTCCTACCTCACGATATCACGAGGGAAGTGATGCTAGTGCGGTGAATACGTTTCTACCAGATACCATGAGGGAGACGATGCTGCAAATACGTTTCTGCAAGGCTACTGAGATACGAGGATGACGATTCTAGTGTTGCGAATACGTTTCTGCAAAAATGGTGAAACAACCTTGTAGGCTCGACAGAGATGAAACAACCTTTGCTCCGTTGAAATTAGATCGTTCTCCTCGGCTAGACTCAATGGCTCGAGTGCAAGGTATGTGTGTTGAGTAGGGCTTGATGGAGAAAGAATAGGCAGAGCCTCTACCTTCTACGATAGACGAAGGAAGGATGGAGGTGCTTCCATATTAGCAAGTGGATAACTTCGAGAAAGCAACAGAAGGAAGGATGGCGGTGTTGCCATCTTAGCAAGTGGATGACTCTTTCTAAAAGAGAAAGAGGATATATAGTCATTATCTTCCCACACGCCAATGCTCACTGGTTTTATTTCCTAGACAATCATGATCCCCTAGATGCTCAATTTTGTTATTAAGTTGTCGACATGTTTTGATTCGTATGGACACGTGGCACTGGTTAATAAGTTGTGGATAGATGATGAAAGGTTCAAGAGGAACCTCCCCTTAAAGAACTCCTTCGACATAATTATAAATCATAAAGTAATGAATCTACCTTTCTCACACTAAGTGAATATGATGAATCTTCTTTACATTTTAAAAAGTCAGATTATGTATGTTGTAAATAAGTATTATTTTATAAAGTGTATATATATATAGTTGAATATTTAGTTTAATAGGTGGATTAATTGAATTGTTTGAATAAATAAATTGTTTTAAGGTTGAGTTTATAGTAAAGCTTTTTATTTAGTTTAATGTTGGTTTGAGTCCACTTGAATCTTATAAATTTACTAGTGGTTATTTTGGTTCGCAGTTGAGACTCTCTCCATAAGAATATTTAGAGAAAGAAGAGAAATCTTGCAAATTTTTTTTTGAACATACACACAGAGAAAGATTAATATTTTAACCTGACCAAGGAATTAGTCACTTGGTTCAACACTTTTTTATAAGACGTAATACTCAAAGAGATTCCCATTGAGTTCTTTGGAGTTACCAGTTGCTATTACAATTGACTATTGATATTGTCCTTCATTCGAAAAGTTGGAGAAGAGGGATGAAATCTATGAACCATTGACAAATTACTAGCATCCTCAATATAAGCCCCTTTAACCAAGACATAATACTCAAAGAGGTCATGGGATCCATTCCCATCAATCCTATAACGACCCCATCGTTACGATTACATGCGACGCGATGCAAAGCAATTTTTTGTTTTGTTTTATTTAAGCAGGAAGGAAATCGATGACAAGAGTTAAACAACACAACTTGACGATGAACACAACACACGGAGATCAGACAATAGAAAAAAATGACTCAGTACATTGGCACATCATGCAACTATACGAAACATGTGATAATCAATAGACAGATAAAAACGACTACCCACCCGACACAAGCAAGACAACGCCTACAAGCTAAAGGACAACNCCTAGGAGCACGCTCCTCTCCACTTGGAGTTTGTTCCTCTCCTCAAAGGAACTTAGGATAACTGGGTTTATTTTCCTAACTTTAGTACTTTTCAGGAATACATTATAATATTCCCTTGGGTTAAGCCCTCAAGCTTAGCCCCTCTTTCCTAGCCGCTTAGACCCATTCCTTTACCTACCTTGTGGAGCTTAGTCCCCCATAACTCTTTCTTCGTGGTCAGTCTACACACAACAATGCATTTTATTAATAATATTCATAATTACATATACAAAAATCAGGCCCTCTGACCTTAGCATCTAGGCTCTTCGGCCTAATAAACACATAAGCCTATCAACACATAATTACTTGGCTCACTAGCCTACAAACATCATTACATTTCACAGGGGCTTGACCTTGGGGTATTACAAGATCCCTTATGAAATTAAGAAGATTTATTTTTTCTAGTTCTAACTAGACCAAGATTGCTTATGAAATTAAGAATATTTTTTTTTTCGAGTTCTAAGCAGACAAGGAAAGCATCATGCCAATTCGTGCCACGAACATATACCCAAAAGTCCAATAATGAATCTATGCTTAATTTTCTACTTTGGGAAATTCCCCCAAGTCCAAAAGGTGTTGCTTCCGTCATTCATGGAGGATATGTATGCTTAATTCCAAGTAATCGTAAAAGTCATTTCTTGAGATTGTGATATATGGAAAGACAAATATTCTAGATCCATGGCATAAGAAATCTCACCATAATGTTAATCATAGAAGTATAAGAACTAAGATTGTGATGTATGTTTTGTTGTTGAATGGTTGAAATCTTGGACAATAGACAAATTTAGTCCTCATTAAACTATGTTATTTTCCTACATAAATCCATGACATACAATTTTTTTTGGAATTGTGCATGAACTGTGTCAAACATACAATATTTTGAAGTTTCAAATTTGTGTATTGGTCGCAAAATTAATAATTTGGCACTATGATTAGCTCTGGATTGAGAAATAGTTAAGATAATATGAGATTATTAGTACTAATTCATACATGTTAAGGCTTGGAAACAAAAAAGTGACATGGCATCATCATCTTATACAAACGACGAGTAGTATCTTCCATTAAAATGATGGATTCCACCTGAACTAACACATCAATATTACAATAAACATTGCAGTCTGGAAAATGGAAAACTATTGGTGAAATATGGAAGCAGAAGGAACTGTTGACTAGGTCACCTGACAGTGTACGGAATTTTTTGCAGTAGGTGTTTCTTCATGCGGGCAACCCAAATGTTTAGGTTACTGTTGGCAGAGGCCAAGGACGAGTTTAGTTATTCCCAACAGAGTGGAAGTGCTTGGTCGAATATGGAATTGCTAGGTGGGAGAGAAAGGGTTGGGGGATGCAAGATGCTGAAGTAGGTGAAGAAGGGTCCCTAGCAGTGATCTTAGAAGCAATTAACATGGAAATAAATTTCTCTTAGTTGCTCATTTTGTCCACCCACTCTCAATTTGATGTAATTGTGATTCTTCTACTTCTCACCAACATTTGAACTCCTACCTCACGATATCACGAGGGAAGTGATGCTAGTGCGGTGAATACGTTTCTACCAGATACCATGAGGGAGACGATGCTGCAAATACGTTTCTGCAAGGCTACTGAGATACGAGGATGACGATTCTAGTGTTGCGAATACGTTTCTGCAAAAATGGTGAAACAACCTTGTAGGCTCGACAGAGATGAAACAACCTTTGCTCCGTTGAAATTAGATCGTTCTCCTCGGCTAGACTCAATGGCTCGAGTGCAAGGTATGTGTGTTGAGTAGGGCTTGATGGAGAAAGAATAGGCAGAGCCTCTACCTTCTACGATAGACGAAGGAAGGATGGAGGTGCTTCCATATTAGCAAGTGGATAACTTCGAGAAAGCAACAGAAGGAAGGATGGCGGTGTTGCCATCTTAGCAAGTGGATGACTCTTTCTAAAAGAGAAAGAGGATATATAGTCATTATCTTCCCACACGCCAATGCTCACTGGTTTTATTTCCTAGACAATCATGATCCCCTAGATGCTCAATTTTGTTATTAAGTTGTCGACATGTTTTGATTCGTATGGACACGTGGCACTGGTTAATAAGTTGTGGATAGATGATGAAAGGTTCAAGAGGAACCTCCCCTTAAAGAACTCCTTCGACATAATTATAAATCATAAAGTAATGAATCTACCTTTCTCACACTAAGTGAATATGATGAATCTTCTTTACATTTTAAAAAGTCAGATTATGTATGTTGTAAATAAGTATTATTTTATAAAGTGTATATATATATAGTTGAATATTTAGTTTAATAGGTGGATTAATTGAATTGTTTGAATAAATAAATTGTTTTAAGGTTGAGTTTATAGTAAAGCTTTTTATTTAGTTTAATGTTGGTTTGAGTCCACTTGAATCTTATAAATTTACTAGTGGTTATTTTGGTTCGCAGTTGAGACTCTCTCCATAAGAATATTTAGAGAAAGAAGAGAAATCTTGCAAATTGTTTTTTGAACATACACACAGAGAAAGATTAATATTTTAACCTGACCAAGGAATTAGTCACTTGGTTCAACACTTTTTTATAAGACGTAATACTCAAAGAGATTCCCATCGAGTTCTTTGGAGTTACCAGTTGCTATTACAATTGACTATTGATATTGTCCTTCATTCGAAAAGTTGGAGAAGAGGGAGGAAATCTATGAACCATTGACAAATTACTAGCATCCTCAATATAAGCCCATTTAACCAAGACATAATACTCAAAGAGGTCATGGGATCCATTCCGATCAATCCTATAACGACCCCATCGTTACGATTACATGCGACGCGATGCAAAGAAATTTTTTGTTTTGTTTTATTTAAGCAGGAAGGAAATCGATGACAAGAGTTAAACAACACAACTTGACGATGAACACAACACACGAAGATCAGACAATAGAAAAAAATGACTCAGTACATTGGCACATCATGCAACTATACGAAACATGTGATAATCAATAGACAGATAAAAACGACTACCCACTCGACACAAGCAAGACAACGCCTACAAGCTAAAGGACAACATCAACAACCCGACACAGTGGCTTCGACGACCAGTAACTAGAAACCTCTATGGTGCACAAAACCAAATGCATTAAGGCGTTACAAAACCAAGTACCAACATCCGTTACAACGAACAATACACCCACGTTAGGAAGCACAAGACTTTGGCCCAGTTATCATTCACATCTATCCATCAAGGCGCACAATGATCCCCTCATCAGGAATCATACCGTCACAAGGCGGTAGGTGTGAAAATCACCAAGGCACTACATAACATATCTAGACCAATATCCTAAGAAAAAACCAACGCGTTAGGAGATCTAATTGACTGTCAAACATGAAGACTATACCCAAGCACCCACTCGGCAAGTCAACATGACGCAAGGGGAATCTGACTACTATAACAATCATACATCATAATAACTTCTTGGTGCAACAAATTCTATGCAAACATACATCAATCTGTACACATTAAAAATAATTATTATCAAAACAAATAGTTCATTGTAACTATTTTCCAATTCCAGATATCCGATAAGTATTTTCCTAAGGATGAATTTTCTATGTTTTAAAATGAAACAATTATGAAACATGTCTTTTAAAACAATATAAAACATGTCTTTTAAAACTGAATTCACTATCTTTTAAACGGAAACAAAATATCGCAGACCTTTAAACAATATAATTCGCTATCTAAAGGAACACATATAAGGTTGCTATCTATGTGATCTATATAATAAAATAAATGCTAAATCACTGTCAATAATAAATGGTATCACAACTCATATGATAATCAATCAATGCAATTCAATTGCAAACAAATCGCATTCATGCAATATTAAATTTCTATTCAATGCAATCAAAACGAAGTCATACAAATGCAATCAAGCTCAGTCATACAAATGCAGTCATCAAAACACAGTCATACGGATGCAATCAAACGCAGTCATCAAAATGCAGCCATGAAGTATGATGAAGTATTCGTTGTCTATGATAAACATGTTGTCTATATGATAAATTGGATGAAAACGTCGTCTAAATATATGTTGCCTAGCACTAATATGTTGTGTAGCATTTATACGCATTCTAAATATATGTTGTCTAGATATATGTTGTCTAAATAATATGTATGATATCACTGTATCATAATTAAAATTTGTGGAATCATTGTTAGATTATCAATTGTAATCGTTGTTTATTATATATTATAAAATTGTTGTCTTATTATATTATAAAAATTGTTGTCTATTATATCATATTGTAAATCGTTGTTTATTATATATAAAATCGCTGCCCTACATATATTAAAAATGTTGTCTATTAAATACTCACATCTAATAATGATATTGTTGAGCAAAAATATGAGTTTGTTGTGTGTTATGATATCGCCCTTTAAAATAATAACGTTGGGTAGTGTGATATCGYTGTGAAATATATATATCGTTGTCAGTTAAGTACATGATAATGTTGCACATTAAATACATGATGATGTTGTCTATCAACCATATGATACGGTTGTCGATTATTGCATAACAAAATCACTATCCATTGATACATCTCAAAAACGCCATCCATTAATACATAACGAAATCGTAGACTTACAAAAAACGCAGACATATCAAAACGTTGTCATACAATCAAGATTATTGTCCATTAATGAATCTAAGTCAGCAATGATATCTCTGTCCAAAATAATATTTCTTTCCATTGCTATTCGTTGTCAACAACATTAAAAATGCAGGTATGTCAATAATGAAATTCGCTGGTAAATATATCGCCATGTACTAACATTCATAGATGAGATATCATTGTGTAAATGCCACGAAAATCATAATGTGAATGTTGTGTGATGTGCCACGAAAATCTTAGTGTGAATGTTGAGTAATGTACCACAAAATTAGTGGTGTGAATGCTGGGTAACGCGCCACGAAATTAGTGGTGTGAATGCTGGGTAATGTGCCACGAAAATCGTGGTGTAACCATTGTGTAAATTCCTAGAAAATCATGGGGTGAGTGTTGTGTCGCATGCCAAGAAAACCGTCCAGAAATAAAATTGAAGTTAATCAAATTCGTTGAGTAATTATATTTAAAAGAGAAAAATTTGAAACTTTACACAAATAACTCTCTGCCCAACAAAGGCATTGTGTAAATACATTTAAAAGTGAAAAT
>JZKD02S1673196.1:8357-19220 GCA_000966675.3 Picea glauca | reverse complement strand
TTTTGTTCAAAGGATGCACAAAAGGACACTACAACCACTGCATCCTCAACACCTTCTATCCAGCAGAAGAAAATTGTAGAAGAGAAAGAAGATATCATTCCTTCACCTACAATGGTGCCTACACAAAGCCCCATCAATTCCAGAGAGAACAGGTTGGTGGAACATATTCAACCCCACCAGCAACAGGTTTGTGACAACCATCCACAAACCAAGCAACGCAACTTCTCCAATAAGGCATGCAACTCACCAAGATTTAGATTCTGAAAATGCTTTCTCATCTTCCTCAGGTTCTCAACGTAATGGATTCCATTGCTTCGTAAGGGGGGATTATTGATCCATGTGGATATTGGTGGCCACCCACCTGTTCCAAATTCCAACTAGCTCATCTTGACAGTTTTTAGTTTAACATGTTTCTCTGTAATGGGGACAATTATTTGTAATTGTGGGTTCTGCACTTATCAGTTTGTCCTAAATCCCTAGACAACATCCACATGGATATTGGTGGCCACCCACCTTGTAACACCTTGTTTCCCCCGGTCTGTAAAAATAATTATATCGGCCAAGAACTATGGMAAACTCAAAGACATGAATGTTTGATTTGACGGACCTTTGTATAAAAGGTCGATGAATGTAAATTATGTTATGAATATGTGTTGCATGACTGTTGGGAGGGGGATGTGCTAAAAGAGACCATGATGGCTAATGAGAGGTGGTGGAAGGGACCTGGAATGGTTGTGTTAACTTCCACCGAGCCAGTACTGTACTCATATATACTTGCTCACAAACCAAAGCAGCTCCTTGATCCTGGAATGGATTTCCCTTTAGATTGGTAGGTGGGGAGGCTCCTCAAGAGTTAATGAGGGGATAGGGGTGAAAATCCCATCCGTAACAGCCCTCATACCTAACCACGAATGACAGAATTAACACCACACGCAACCTTGCTGACAAAAATTGGCAGGAGAGGAAATGTGGTAAGAGGAGAGTAGCACATGTGACGAAGAATCGCAGGAGAGAACTGGAGAAACCCTGGAAATGCAGGAAGTTTTGAATACCAAGAGAAGGAGAGTAACCTTCGTCCTGGATTTCTTTCCTGTATCAGGAGAAGGAGAGTAACCTTCGTCCTTGATCTCTGTTGAGATGGAAGTAGGAGCTTGAACCTCAAAGCATCGTGGTCTAGCTCGGGGGTGGCTAGTGGTAAATCCGTTTGGAGTCACTGAGCCTACGGTTGGGTGGAAACGAGCACCCCTCTCAGTAGTTATATCATGCCTGGTAGAGTTGATAAGTGTTTTATACCTTGTATTTCGAACTGAATATCATGAATGCATGCTTGTGTTTATATGTCAATAATAATTTCTATGTAGAATGATTGTCTGGTGTTTTAAACTAGAAATAATGGATGCATGTGTATGCTTATATGTCTTCGTGGATTCTGTACAAATGGTTAAGTCTGGGGCCAGAAGGGTAACTCTCTAAGGTCTCGGATTTGTGGGAGGTTGAAGCCTCGAGAAGTTGAATTTCATGATTCAAACTCAAAAGGGATAACGAGCCCAATTATAGAAAGAGAGAATACCCTATCATTCGGTCGATGAGCGGTCAGGATCCTTTCGAGAATGCTCCAGATCTATCGAGACCAATGGATCTAGAGGAGGAGCATAGGCGTTAACACCTTGACCCTTTCAACCTTTGCATGTAGCGATGGGATCCCGAACCGTAGATCCAAGGATCTGACGGAGCCCTATTGATTGTCGATACTAGCCTGTGTATAGCCAGGAGAGTAGCATTTCGCTGACTAGTGACTTGGAGTGGTCAAGGGTAGGGATTAATGGACTTGTGATTCGTGAGATCGCGACGTGATCGTGACCATTGGATCCAAAGCACAGGAGGACCGTTGGATCAGAACCTTTGTGGGTATCGCTTATCGGGGTTTCAGAACTTGAGAGAGTTTTTTTTTTATTGTAAAAGTCATGAAGTGTCGAATGCCGAGGGTTCATGTGAACATGTAACCCATCCGTAAGTGGGGACGCATGGTTGAAAAGTGGTGTGTGCACGTCATTTCTTCAGAGTCCACGTGACATTGGCCTATCGCGTCTCGGGGATTCGCGAAGGAGGAGCATGAGAGCTCAACACCTCAACTGGTGAGGTTGTGAGTAGCACTAATGTTTGACCTAGCCTATGGTCATAAGTAGCAGGCACTAGTGAGGAGGGAGCCATACCCATATATCATCTCGGGTATCGATGTTTGGAGGAAGGAGAGTCGAGAGTCTTGATTTTCGACTCGCGAGTTGCGAAAGGAAATTGCACTAAGGTCATCTTGTGATCATTTGGAGAAGGATAAGGAAAGAGAGGGTCTGTGCTAGGCCCCATAGAAGTCTCGAGGATTTTTTTCCTCGAAGAAAAATACGAAAAATCTAAGTTGTCGTAGTGGGTGTGTGACACACCTATTCCAACTGGCTTATTGTGGAATTTTTCATGTCAGTACATATTTTTGTACTTCCAGGGTTGTTTTGGGGCTCTAAACAGTGTTTTATTGTATTTCTGCAGTCAAACTGTACATGGAGTCAAAGTTTGAGAACATAATGTGTATTTCTCGAAAATACCTTTCCAATGGGCTATCATACACCTAAAACAAAGATCGTATGCAAACGTTACAACTCCGGGAAGTTAATGTACTAAATTACCCCAACGTGGCCCACATGACTTTTGGCACTTCATCTCTTAGGGTTAGGTTTTTGGATGTCTAGGGTTTTGGCATTCATGTTTATCATAAAAAGGCCTTCAGAGCCTCATTGTAATCATGTTCTTGTGAATGAGTGTAGTCGTCACATCTCTTCTCAGAGATAAAGCTGCCACCATTCTAATGAGTCTTGCACTTTGTATTTTTACAGTCTCAGTACATTTATTTCATTAATATAAATCATGTATTGTTGTATTTCTCTGTTTCTAGAAATTTTAATGTGTATTTCATTGTAATATATTTTCTTTCATTTCGTTCCGAAAATAATCTGGATCATTCACATACATGTGATCAATCTTCCACTTTTTCGTTTTTTCCAAAGCCAACAAAGCACGAGTGGTAGCCCATTTTGTTGTGGGGGGGAAATTACACTCATAGTATATGCCTTATTTTTGTGCATATCCATTCACCACAAGCCTCTCCTTATGCTTGTCAAGTGATCCATATGATTTGTACTTGTTCTTGTAGACCCACTTGCATCCAATTGGTTTGGTTCCAAATGGAGGATCCACCAACTTCCATGTCACATTCTTAATGAGAGTATCATACTCCTTCTCCATAGCTTCTTTTCATTCATCATAAGAAACAAATTCTTCAAAGGAATTTGGTTCAAATTTAGTAGATAAATTCAATTCACGATCATATGAAACGTCCATATCATTGGCATCACTTGAATCTAATTCATCTGCTTGAACTCTGTCATATTGTATCGTTGAACTTATAGTTCTATTATTTCCAACCTCATTAGTTTGAACACTTCCATGTGTCTTCATGACCCACTTTGGAATTTTATGTGATGGTCCAGGTTGCTCAATCGATTGAGATGATGTTGCATTCCCATCAAGATTCAACCTTTCAATCATGTCAATTACATCATCCAATTGAACGTTGTGTTTTGATGAAATGGTTGGATCTTCTACATGAAGGGGAGATGGAACTTCAAAAGGAGATTCCAAAGATTGAAATCCAAGATAGGGATAGCCCTTGCAAGATGTGGTATGTCTTTACATGGTAAATCTATCAAGATGATCAATTTGTTGTTCAATAGTCTAGTCATTTTTAGTGGGTTCAAGAAAAATCACATCTATGGAAATAATCAAATTTTTATTTACCTCATCATAAAGATGATATTCTTTGGTGGTATTTGAGTACCCCAAGAAGATGCACTTTCGACTCCTTGCACCTAGTTTGTTTCTTTACTCCTTAGGAATTAAGGCATAACAAATGGAACCAAAAACCCTAAGATGCCTCACCGAAGGAATGCGATCATACCACATTTCATAAGGAGTCTTGTTCCCAAGAGCATGCGATGGAATTTTTTTTCTTAAATACACTACTTAGAACTGCATTAGCTAAAAACATCAACTTCACATTCTTGAAAAATAGCATTAAACATACTATATTCAAGAGAGTCTTGTTCATTCTTTCTGCTACACCATTCTACTAAGAATTGTATAGAACCATAGTTTGATGTTTAATCCCATGTTGGAGAAGATAGATTTCAAAATTATCGGAATTATATTCCCCTTCATTATCAATGTGAATGGTGCCAATATGAGATTGTGCTTCATTTTCAATCCATACATAAAAAAAAAAAAATGTTTAAAATGCTTGATATTTTTGTTTCAACAAATAAGCCCAACACATCCTATTGTAATCATCGATAAAAGTTATGATATATTTATTACCAAAATTATATGCAATAGGCATGGGGCCACAAAAATCAGAGTGTAACACCTCTAGATTTCTACATTCTCTCCGAGCGGAATTGTGAAAAGGATATTTTCTATGTTTACCAAGATTACATTTATCACATTTCTTCAAATTCCTTGGAATGGTAGGAAAACCAAAAACATCATTTTTCTTCAACATACAAATACTATCACAATGGATATGTCCAAATCTAACATGTCACGAGAGACTAGATGACAATGTATCTTCATCATGGTGAGATAGGTATGCAAAATTATGTGTATGTGCATATCTTTCTTTCAGATTCAACAATCTCTCATCCTCCCATCCTATTATGACTACCATATTGGTAGAAAACATTATTATTTCAACTTTTCCATTGAACATGTGAATAGTATGTATTTTCTATTGAATGTGTAGAAGAGATAACAAATTTCTCTGTAACTCAGGAAGATAGAGAACATCATGCAAAAGAAAATCTAAGAAACCAAGTAATTTGAGCCTAATGGTGTCAATCCACATAGGTTTGTGACTAGATCTATTTGCAAAGTATACCACACCCTCTACATTTTCATTCAATTCCTCATATAAGTCTCTCTAAAGAGTTATGTGGAAAGTACCACTAGTGCCAACAAACTATGTATCTCTCCAAGAAGCAAATGAAGTTTCGATCAAATATTCATTGATGTCAATATTGCAATGAGAAATAACAAAATGAGAGGATTTAGGAGCTTTACCTTTTTCTTTCTTTTGTTCCTTCTTTTCTTTGATCTTCTCCCATGGGATCCTACATGTGTTTGCATCATGTACATTCTTTCCACAACAAACATAGTGAAGATCATATCTCTCACCTTGATTATGCCTACCACCCTGCCTATGAAATACTTATTTCCACCTCCTCTCTTACTACCTTCTCTTCTAGAAGAATCAAGTGATTGTTTGTTCCCTTTTCTAGAAAGGCACATAATCTCTCCAATGGGTTGAATTGTCTTCTTCCCAAAATATTTCTCATGTTCCACAATTTTCTCCACCAAAGAGTCAAAATTGATGAACTCCAATTGGCCACTAGCTTGAAGCGATTCAAGATAGTGAGAATATGTGGGGTAGAAGGCCTTGATGAAGGCCACAAGAGAAATGTCTATATTCACACTAGCAGAATCAATGGTATGCATGATGGCTTTAATTTCATATGCTAAATCCATGGGATCATTATCCTTCGACTCTAGGTTGAAGAGATTCAACTTCAATTGAATTAGATCCAATTTTGAATGTGAATCATACAAATATTTCAACTTATTCAAATCTCCTCGAGAATGTTTGATAGATATGATGTGATGACTCACCTATTTACTTACAGAAGAAACAATCAAGGTATATGCTTTCTTATTTTTATTCATCCATATTGCAAGCTCTTTATATGTTGTAGGTTTGATAGGTGAAGTATCTCCATCACAAATTTCATCCCAAGGATAATTGAAGATAAGAGTATGCTCAATCTTTCTTGACCATTCTAGATCATTTTTTTTTCCACTAAGCACCACACCAACAATTGAGACAATAGATTGCATGCTCTTTATTCACTAGTCATTGGTTAACTACTATGAGACTATATGAATTTCACTTGCACATAATTGGTTGTATATCCACATCACTCAAAATCAATTGCTTGGACCATTTATTGTAGCTACATCGCTAATTTCCTTTATGATTGATCATATTTTTTTCTTATAACTTGATTTCTCATTTAATTGAATTTATGGTCGGTATCAACAAACCAATTGGAAGTATGATTGTGTGTTGGTGTTGGTTATTATGCGCTTTCCTTCATAAAACACATCGTAGAGACCAAATGCATGTTTTTGGATCATTGTTTTGTAGCAACAACATCCTCTTTCAATTCATCTAAAAGAACGGCAAATCCTATCCGAAGTGGCACTAGCAAAGGAGCATGAGAGTCCCTAGAACTTTGTTTGGAATTAGTAGCTAGAAAATGGTGTATACAAGAGAAGACATAGTAGCATGCATGTATTCCAAGGCTCATATTCGCCTCATTATCTTCCTTGAAATTGCAATATAACTATTGGATCATGCATGTGTTCCAAGGCTTAGCTTCACATCTTTATCTTCCTTACAATTGCAATCTCACTGTTGTAGCGGATTTTATTAGCAGGTGGCACCACATATGTTAATCGACGATACCAAATGGATAGGTTATCCATTATGATCCATAGACATTTTGATGTTCACAACATACCTCCAACAGATGCTTTGAAAGGATGGGTTGGTCGTTATGCTTCAAATCCATTTTGATGTTCACAACATGCCTCTAATTAATGTTTTGAATGGATGGGATAACTATTACACTTTTTATTCATTTTGAGGAACCAATCCTATAGGTAAAAGATCATTTGTCTAGGAAATGGGGTCGTTGGAAGTGTCAAACTTAGAAGTTGAATGAAGAGTGTCAGAAGATTTTTTATCTAGAAAGGGCATAGAGTATAGAGAGTGTTGAAAGAATCATGATGGCATATTTAGGGGCTACATCGTTGAAATATATGGATAATTGTGGCCAATGAAGATAAGGGAAGCAACTCCAGAGAGTATGCAATGAGTATGCAAGATCATGGAGTTATCTAAAAACACCAANAAGAATCATGATGGCATATTTAGGGGCTACATCATTGAAATATATGGATAATTGTGGCCAATGAAGATAAGGGAAGCAACTCCAGAGAGTATGCAATGAGTATGCAAGATCATGGAGTTATCTAAAAACACCAAGGTTGCGATACCACTGATGGGCCTTGAATAATTCCACACATGAATATTATTGTATTAATGTGAGACACATATAAATACATTGAGATATGACCTTTGGTTTCATCTTCTAATAGATCTGATGGTTATTCCTATTCACCTATGACTCTATTTTTTTTAACTTTGGAATAGAGCCTGGGGAAACCCATCGAGTACTTCCCCTCAATTCGAGGGTACTCGAGGTAAACTATATTTTGTAGAAAGTTGAGGATTTTTCGATAGATTTCTCATTTAAGATCTCAACATGTCACTTGCGTGAATTAAACCTGGGTGGGGGGGGGAACACCCCTCAGCAAAACCACTCGGGTTAAACCCAATTGACACACCTATGACTCTTCTTATTTCTCCTAAATGAATAATAATAATATTTACATGACACCATAATCCCTAAGATTAGGTATCTAACAAAAAGACTGTACAATATAGTCTTCGAGGGGGCGCAATGATTCATAGGTATTAACACCTCTTTTAATGGTTCAATTAATCTATCTAATACCTAAAGTGTCAAAAACAATCTAATAAGAAAAAAAATAATCAAACATAAACACTACATGCGCAAGTGGTGCAATAAGTGGTTTCAAGCGTGTTATAATCATAATATCAATGTATTAATTAAAGTTTTTGTCCTATAAAAGAAAAGACTCTAGACAAAAAGATAAATTAATTGTGTTCAAATAGTCCTAAACTAAATCTCTTCCAAACCCTTTCCTCTGAATGATCACGAATCCCACCAAGAAAAGAGAGTGAAGAGTAAAATGAGAACCTTCCAAACACCTACCACAAGAGGTGATGAAATCCACTATGGTAATGAGTGAAGGTATGAATGAGACAATTATAATCAAAGGAAAAAGGGTGATCAAATCAATGACCCACATATATCTACCTCTGGTACCCTCTCTCCTACGAGAGCCACCCAAGTCATAACATAGTAGAAAATAATAAGTTACATGTTCATAGATACACATGTCAAGTTACATTGCCTTCAAATGATATTAGCGATTAGGTGAATCTTCTTCCTAGAAGAGCTATGAGTTTCAATTAGGCAGCTGAGCTCAATATTGTCATTATCCACTCTTATGAGCATGCGTGAACATAAAAAAAGTCCTTGAATTATATCTTCTAGAAAGTATTTTAAGCTCCCTAATTGGTCAACAACTATGTTTTAGATTTAAATGGTTGTGGCAAATTATTTGATTTCATATCCCCACAACCCTAACTTAACTACAAAATTATTTTGTCACTTGGTGGGGATTTATTTGATTAAGTTAAATTGTTGATTTTAGGTTGAGCCTGGAATCATGAACGAAGCATGTGTATGTGAGATGTAACCAAATTCAAAATAAAAGGTGCTTGAAATAGAAATGCTTGGAAAGTAAAGCGACTTTGAATTGAAAAACAAGATAAGAAAACTAGTTCAAACTTGGAAAAATACTTAAGCAAACGGTACTTGTTCTTTGTCAAAATGTACTTTCTCATTTGAAATTAGTATTCTTCGATTCAAAATAATAAGAAAATTTCTCTCTCAACCTAGAAATGGACTACAAATTAGTTGGATATGAAACTTAACAATGGAAAGATGGAAGAAAAAAGTCAAATACTTGAAACAATAGAAGTTTCTTTCTCTAACTAATTAACTTTCCTTTCAGAAATAAAATCATTCTTATAACAACAATCAAATGAGTATTGAATGTTGGAAAAGAAATGAACAACCATCTAAAACAACAAAATATATTACTTCAAATAAAAATCATACAGTGAAGGAAAAATACTAGGGCTATGAAGAAGCTTTTTATTTATCCAATATTTCTCTAAGTTTAAAGCAAATTCAAATGACTACTACAACGAGAAAGTATTATGAAAATAATATGTTGAACATGAAAGATGCAACACAATAAACAGAAACCCTAAAAGAGGAAGGTACTAAGAACCGTAGGGGGGCTTTTATTTTCCTACAATATCTCTATAACATTGTGTAATAGAGCAACACCAGTAACCTATCAATCTAGGATGACCCTACAAGTAGACTACTTAGACCAAGATAGAACCAAAAAGTTGAAAAATTCTACAGGCTGAGGGTAGCACAATTTTTTAGGGAAATAGTGCGCTCCCGATTCAGATAATAGGCCAATAAGTGTGTTGTGATTGCACAAAATATTGGGCAAAAAGCTACATTGTATCTGAAACATAAAAGTGAACTTGCCAGACTGAAACAAAGATAGAAACAAGGGTTTCTGATAGTGAAACCTACTCAAAAAATGAAAAACAACAACATAAAAGCAACTTCAAAACTAAGCTTTATTAATGTAAGGCAAGGAGTCTAAAAATCACACCCACAACTAGTGAATAAGATCTAGAAGGCACAAGCGCATTGATTGGGCCAAAAAAAAAGGTTAAGAAATTGTGATTTTTGAGGCCGTGCACTTTTTGAGCTCTTTTCTACAATGAGCGCACACACTATTTGGGCCATTATCTACGTTGGCCACTTTTGTTCAAAATTAGGGGTTGACTTGGTTGATTCCAGTAAAATTGAATTTGTGTAGTGAATAGAGTGGATAATGAGGGTTATGTATGCAAAAGTAATATATTCAGGTAAAATTAATCAAAATGGAAGAAGTGAACAATTTTAGGGTGATAACATGCATGGGGAATAATGAAGATGGGATGCTTCAACATTTGTATGCTGAAAGTAATATAGAATGCATATTGTAGGATAGACAAAAGTGGAGGTCTACAAGAGTTATGCATTTGCATGGTAAATTAAAGTGAGAATGGATAGGTGCAACAATGCAGGGGGAGGTATCAGGTGTAAAGGAAAAGATCATACAAAATGCTAGAATACAAAAGTGTGAAAGGAAAGGCATGAAACAAAGGTTCCATATTTGAATGGTAAAGTAGTGTGGGAAGCAAAATTAGAATTGCAATACCAAGTCTTCTTTAGAAATCCAATGCTGAATGCAAAACTAAAATGGTAAAATGAGAAGAAAAAAGCTCAAAGACCTTTACATATATATGATAAAACCAATGCAAAATATGGAGATCCACATCATTTGAACAAGTAAAAAGATCCTTCTACCTTGTACATTAACACTCACCTTTTTTATTTTGTGTAAACAAATTTCTAAAAACATTTCTCAAAATTCTTCAAACACTAAAAACATAGATAACTCAAGAAAAAAAACTACAAAACTAGATAGAAAGAAAAAGGAAAAGGGATTGCAAGGAAAAATTTATCAACAAATCTCTCACAATTATGCTACAATTGAAACTCAATATACTTGGTTCAAATCTCTAACAATTATGCTACAATTGAAACTCAATATACTTGGTTCGTCTCACATCATGATGGTTTCCATAATTGATTATGCTCATGTATTATCTTATGGATGAGCTTATGATATGAAAAAGTAAATGACTTAGGCTAATGATGTCCTTCACTTAGACTTGGGGAAGTAGCTTTGAATTTGAAGAATATTCGTTTGGTGTCCTTCTGAATGTGTTTATGGACTGCTTACTTTTATTAGTGCATAGAGTGACGTAAACTTAACATATATATATGTTAGAGTGTTGACTTTGGATTATGCACTAATTACATCATTTACTTTTACTTTATATATTTATAC
>JZKD02S1673195.1:245692-308853 GCA_000966675.3 Picea glauca | reverse complement strand
CATGGTGCTAGTGGACGCTTTGCCCGCCATTACCTCAAATCCTAAACTTTAAACCACATGCAACTGCAAATAAAGCGCACAGAGCAATCAGGTCAATTGCAACTGCAAATAAAGCTCACAGAACAATGTATAGATCATTTTATTTCAATGTGTAACGTAAACTTTTAATGTTATATAATTTGGGTTTGATAATTATTTAAGATATAGTGACGATGTAAATTGCTAGATATAATAAAAATATACATAATATACATGGCATTGTGGAATTTTAGGTGCAATTAGGTGGAATTTTAGGTGCAATTTATGTGATTATTTCTTCAATTATGTTTGGAAACTCAAAAGACTAAATTTATTGAAAGCAACAATTTTGAGAACAAAATAATGTTATGAATGGATAATTTAATTCACATGGATGTAGCTTTGTTTTTCAGTTTTGCTTTTCTTATATTTCCAAAAGTGTAATGAGAACACAATAATGCTATAAATGGACAATTTAATTGAGATGGATATAAATTTATTTTTTTTTATATTTCCAAAAGTATAATACATATAGCCATTACCCAAGAATAGTTGAGGTTGATACAAAATTAAACCTATCTAGGAGGTGAAAATCTACATAAAATCTCTTTTTCATTCTCTGTTAAATTAAAAAATTCTCCATTAGTTATCCCATACTTTTAGAGGAAACAAACTTCAATACTTTTATATTAAAGACTTGTTCTCATTTCATGACTCACGTTCACTCTTCCCCATCAGATTAAACCCACTCCGAGCACCGAAGGTGACTTTGGTTAGTTCACTCTGAAGACATTCTCCAACGGTCCTGATGAAATCTCAACCAACAGCCAAGATTTTCTTCGAGGGATTTGACTACATGGTAGTTAAGGGTTCTAGACCCTCCTTGGTATGGGCCTCACAAGATCTAATAGATAACAATTGTTGTAATGTCTCCTGATAGATCAACGATCCTAGGACTATTTCATCGTTGGAATCCCAATTCATAAAACACTTTTCTCAAGTCCCTTCTCTTCATGTCTTACAGATTTGCAAAAATTCCAAAACAAGTGCTTTGGCATACTATGATAATTCATTATAGTGGACACTTATTTGGGCGATGGACCCATTTATTACATATCTCGTAGTATCCTCCTCCAGGTAATGGATTCGATGCTCCTGTCACCAAATATTGCGCGACAGTTAGGCATTCGTCCTTCTGATGGCCTTCAGTCATACATTTTGTACACCAGACTTCTTCTCACCTCTCTTTTCCCTTTGTCATTTCTTCCATTTGAATTGTCAATGTAGCCAACTATGTTTGAACTTCTGCCATTCCTCCACTGTATCCCACCAGAAATGACTTCAGTTTCATCGCAATTTCTAATTCCTCAGGATGCGATGCAACATTCTACTGGATCAATGGTCTGTGAATGTCTGGTATAATCCCTACAATAAACCATTCTTGGTTCTTTTGATCTAGGATCTGGAAATTTAATCTACCCATCACATCCTTAAATAAATGGTCGTAACCCCATATTGAATTTGTTTGTACATGTTTGATCTCCATCAGTTTTGTGATATACTATGAATCTGACTTTGGCTTCTTGAACTCCTTCGATAGTGATTTCTTAATCTCTGCCAAAGTCCTGGTGTTGGATGTATGGGCTGACCCGGGTTCTACCTTAGTTCTCTAACAAAACCCTTTTCACCGTCGGCCCTTATGGTAAACCAGAAGGCTACACCACACACAAAGTGCCCAATGCAGTCTCACCCGAGATGGCTTATGGGTGACTGCAAGACTCATATGTCTGCAGTCATGGAAGGGGTTGAGGATGTTCTTTTACTTTTTCTCCTACTATAAAATTCATTCTACCATAATATCCTTCTAATCTACTACTTTATCCATTAATAAGATCTATTTTTCATAATTATTCTAGTGCACACTCTAAATAAAACCAAACAGATGCATTCATTAATCCATTCATTCATACATAAAAGCAACATAGTGCACATAGAAACACCATTTTATCGTGGTTCACCCCCCAGGCTACATCCACAAAGATATTCTGCTTATTTCTTATTCACCAAAATATTGTTGTGCGCATTACATCATATGGTTTAAGAATGGTGAGGCTGACCAACAGCACACCAAGCTCCACAACTTGCGACCTGACCCTCAACTAAATCTCAAATTTTCCTCCATCCGAGTTTTGTAGCTCTCAACAAAATACAGACTTCGACGATAACCTGGGGACCAACTACCAAGCTCTTCGGGACTTCGTGTTTCACGTCTCTCGAGGGAAGTTCACTTCTCCTCCTTGAACTATGATATGCGAACTCCCTCCTAAACCCAATATGTGTTCCAAACCGTCCCTTCTATCGACGAATGCAATCAAATCGCGAGTTCGTGTCTCGGGTATTTGGATGTGAGTCCACCCTGACTCTTTTGATCCCTGATCTTTCAATAGAGTCAAATCAACGGCCAACGATCTTTCGTGATCCATCAGTCATGATCTCCTCTCTCGCGAATCGGGATTGTGCATCTCGCGAGTTTGGAGGTTGGCTTACCTCTGTTTCCTCGATTCCCAATTTTTCGATATCCGCTTTCCAGACGAACGGTTTGGATCCCTCCTTCGATCAATGACTATGATCCTTTCGCAAACTCAGACTTCTCGAGATCTCACGACTCCTATCTCTAACTTCCTGAGTTACAATTCAGCGAAATGTCAATTTCTCGCCACACCTCCATTCTCAATGGACGGCTAGGATCCTTTCGCGAGCTCGGACTTCACGAGTTCTCTCTCTTGTGCAACTCCAAAAAGGTTAAATCTCGTGCACTTTCCTCTAGATCCAACAATTTTTGGTCCATGCGCTCAAATATAACCGCTGAAATCTGATCTCCTCTACACTCTTTCCTCATCCTCTGGACTCTGATCTGACGGTCTAGGTGGGCTCCGATAGATCCTTAGATCTATGGCCCAGATCACATCGTGATTTCATATTTCATAGGTTTAGTCGCACCAACGCGTGATTCTCCCTTCACACGAACTCCGAACTCACTGATACGATGGTCGAGGTGGGTCCCTATATATCCTTAGATCTACAGCCCAAAACACATCACGATTTTGGGTTTCAGGTGGGTCCCTATATATCCTGATCTTTGTCAGTTATGAAGGATTTAAGAGAGTTACACTCTTTCTCCTGGACTTAACACATAGAGGGATCTTTGACACAACTATTGCGCTCCTTCATCAAGTCTAGGACTTCAGTGGTTCTCGATCTCTGCTTTCCTCGTAGAGAATTGGTGCATATATGCACTACCTCTCTTGAGCTTAACAAACTTCGTCCTCCAAGGGACTCAAAACGACTAGGTGGGTCGACATGCGTACATGAAACTGTACCTAAGGTCGACGAACTCATAGTTCGTGGCTCTAGCTCAGGCCACCACAGGACGCAAGCATTTACGACTATAAAACATGTCTTATCCATATGATTTCCTACTTGCCTAGTTTCACATTTAGGCATATACAAAAGAATAAAATACATTACAAATCATTAATAAAACATAACCATCCCTACAATATTCAAAGTATATCCAACTTTAACTCACAGTACCACTTAAATACACAAGATATGCGATCACTTATCTATTACAGGTGGTATCCAATTCACTAACTGTGGGTGTTCGTCCTTCCACCCTACCATAGGCTCATAGGCATTCATTCTTAGCACTCTGACCACCCCCATGCCAAGCCATGCCATCACAAGGGAACTCTTGCAGTTCTCAAGGATTCTTTCTCTGTTCAACTTCTACTCAAGTTCTGTTCTTTGCAACTTTTAGATATTTCTCTTTGTTATGGCCTCGACGAGGTTTATCTAATTCTCACCCAGCATCAATCTCGCGACCTTCTAGTCATTATCCCTTGGAGAGCTCTGTGCATCTCCCTTACAAGCTTGCGCTCTCATCTAGTGTCTCTTTCCTGGTTGTCCATGTGTATCTATCTTACCTTCCTTATTTTTGGAAGGTTCCTGACTTATCATGTTCCTTCTGTCAGAAGGAAGCTTGGGTCTTCAGGTCTCTGTGGTACTTCTGGCTGACATTCTGCAGCAATAACATGCTGCAATTCATGGGGGTGGTTGATAATTCAACCACTAGTCCTTTCTTCATTAACTGATTTCTCTCCTTGGGATCCGAAGAAGGTTTTTCATCATGATCAAGGGAAATTTGGGGTTATTTGATATAATGAAACCTCTCTTATAGTTTTCACATTCTTTCCTCTAGTGATATCATGGCCAGTACTTTCAAGGCGTCACCCCCACAGTGAGTTATTCGCAACTCAAACGATAATACATTTACATTGTCCACATGCCTTAGCATGGTATTTGCTATTTTATGATTAATTACAAATTGGGAGAAACATGGATATTACAAGATCCATTGTTATTATTATTAAGAGACTATTTCCAATATTCAGGTAACTCAAGACCATTGTAAGATTACTTTATTAATTTTTTTAACCATGGAAATCGGTAACTCTTGGGATTGATTTGGCCCTGATTTGGGCTTTATTTGGGCTATGCTAGAGATTAACCATGGATGCTTTTCCTGCCATTACCTCAAATCCTAAACATTAAACCACATGCAACTGCAAATAAAGCGCACAGAGCAATCAGGTCAATTCTGACTGCAAATAAAGCACACTAAACAATTCGTTCAATTTGTATCGATCATTTAATATAACACATACCCAAGAATGAAAGTGTAATGCATATAACCAGTACCCAAGAATGAAAGTGTAATGCATATAACCAATACAATGCATGTAATCTATTTTTAGTATTGTGAGGTAATCCAAGACCAATCCATTTTTATTATTATTAAGAGACTATTGCTAAATGTTAGGTAACTCAAGACCATTGCGGAATTATTTTATTAATTTTTTTAACAATGGAAATCAATAATTCTTAGTATTGATTTGGGCTATGCTCGAGATCAATCCTACTACTTAACCATGTTATTTTATTATTTTATTGACAATTTATATATGTGAGCTTGCCCACCAATAATGGTAATGGGCACCAACCTACTAACATGAGTCATTGAGAAGAAGTAAGTAATTAAGGATCAACAAGGAAAACAGAAATGATGAAAACAATAATTCAAGGTATTAGGCCTCTTAATCAGACCTAAAACACAAATGATGAAAACAATAATTCAAAGTATTAGGAATCTTAATCAAACCCTTAGAGTAATTATGTTGTGGTTGATAGGGACATATTCCTTAAAGAATGGGAAATGATGATTTCCTATATAAACCAATATGAGACGGTCCAAACATTCATAAAGGATTAGGACTTGGAATTGACACGTTGTGACAACGGCATGAAATGTATGAGGTACAAAAAATCTCTTGAATGAAGCATAAATGATAGCTAGATTCAGTTATGACCATATACCTTAGTGAGATAACTCAACTAGATTTTAATGTGAAGTTTAGGAAATTTCACCTATTCTTCAGCTCTCAGTTTGGAATCAATTTCAGAGTCAGATAGGAGAATAAAAGTCGGGGCAACTACCCAAATCCTCCAGGATCGCGTGCATGCCCCATTCAAATCGATGGCAAGGACGCGCCCAGTGTTGTTTTAGGCGATGCATGCAAAGGGAAGGGTCTTCTCAAATCTCTTGAGAAGTCCATGACCCAATACTTCGGGTCCTGATCTTCTTTCTCTGTGATTTTTTGGGTTTCTAAAATCATGAGTTTTTTGTCTTTCTTGATCTACATATAATCCATTTTTCGTACCCCATTAAATTAAATAATTCTCCACCTCATTCATGGACTATCTGCTTTAAATTAGTTATTCCATACTTCTGGAGGAAGAAAAATTCAATCCTTTTTATATTAAATACTTGTTCTCATTTCACATAAGTTCCAAGATAGAAAGGAGTGGGAGTGAAGGGAGTTGTGAATCCTTATTCATATATCTAGATTCAGGAGATAATAGATCTAGATTAAGATGGATTGTCATTAATCTATTATTATTATTATTAACACATCATTGCCAAATGTGAGGTAGCCCAAGACCATTGCCACATTATGTTATTATTATTTTAAACCATGGCAATCAGTAACTCATAGGATTGATTTTGGCTATGCCCAAGATCAAGTGTAACACACCTGACCCCCTAACTCTCCCTTAGAATGATTGGAAGTCTATTTTACCTCTACTTCTTAGGATAAGAGTTTTGTACATCAATGTTTTAATTTAAACTTCTCTGATCAAAAAATTTGTTGTATTTTACCTCTACTTCTTAGGAGTGAATAGGTACTTACACATCCTCGATCGGACAGTTAGAACCACTTCTCTCCTCTAGATGGAATATCTAAAATGACTCAGACTTCTTCCTTTCAGAACACTAGGTTGTAGGCCTAAATTTCCATTCCGACGGGTTCATTCCGATGGATCATTCTGACAAATCCAATGATTATCAAACTCAACAACCAATGGTTCTGATCTAAGCGTTCCTTCAACTCACCCGATAAGTATCTCTTGTCTTATGCATTTCTCGTCAGATGATCTCACAATTTTCCATGAAGGTCACTCTCCTTCACTCCACTGGGAACAATAAAATTTTTCCTCTTCCCATTGATCTCAAGACCTCCACGGGTTTATCAACAACCTTCCGAAATGGATTTAGTTTGCAAAAGGGAGTCTGTTATATTCTATATAGTCCATCGATGACCTCCTCTTAATAGTATCGTTTTTTTTTCAGTAAGTACCAAGCTGCTGTCCTAAAATGCTTCAATCTGGATCAGGTTCTTCTCTTTTCAAGGGTGACCATTAATCTCTTGGGGGAGCTTTAGATTTCTTCAAATTAGCTTCCCATCAACTCTTTCCATTAGAGTTAAGCATGTCAGTCTCCTCCTCACTCCCTCTTCCGACCGTGAGTTTACAACTCACTCTATTTTCTCTATTTCTGTGTAGGAAACCATCTTTGACTTCTCAGTTGATCTAGATGGTTATCGGTGGCCACCCACCTTTTCCAACTGGCTCAAAACAATTTTCTGACAATTTTGGCAATTTACTATTTTTAGCAGTTTTAACTTCTTGGGCCATTTAGAGGGCCTAAATGAAGGTTTTTCGGGATCCAGCCTCTCTATGATGGCCAAAGAAATGAATGAGCCCCCAAAATGAAACTCCCCGACAATAAATTTCCAACGATATTTCACATGACTAAAACATAGATCGTATGAAAAAGTTACGACAATGGGAAGTTGATTTACAAACTTACCGAAACGGGGCCCACTTTAATTTTGGCGCTTCATCTCCTAGGGTTAGGTTTTTGGATATCTAGGGTTTTTGGCATTCTTGTTTATTGTAAAAATGTCTTCAAAGCCTCATTGTAATCTTCTTCTTGCGAATGCACGCAACCGTCACATCTCTTCTCAGAGATAATCCGCCACCATTCCAACAATCTTGTTTCTGCTGCATTTTACAATTTCATCTTATTTCGTTATTAAATAGAAAACCAATTCTACTGTATCTCTGTTATTTTGTGTTAAGAACCTGTTAATAATATTTATTCATTTCGTTCTTCTCATAAAATTTGTATCAGTGGTATTAGAGTGGTCTACTCCTTGTCATCTTAATGCATGTCCCCAATGAGGTCGGAGTACAAAGAGTTGGGTCTCGAGTTTGTTTCTCTTGAGGACAAAATCTTTCACATGCCCAAGCGACCTCTCATGGCAGGAGAAAAGAATGATGATGGGACAAGAGATCCTTTCAAACTGTTGATTGAGGAATCCCTCACTTAACAGAGGAACGCGATGATGGATAGTTTCATGCAAATCCTTCGGCAGCTACCAACAGGTGACACATCTTCTTCGAACGGAGGTGCCACCCGCTGCAAGGTACTAAGAAACTTTGATATTCCTTTATTTGAAGGTGAGATAGACGCAGATGTTGTATACAAGTGGTTGAATCTACTAGAAGGATATATTTCTGTCCATAACTTTTCGAATAGAGAAAAAATTACTTTTGCGCTCCTCAAAGCCGTTCCTTATGTCAAAGATTGGTGGGAAACTTTTTGTGAGCAAAAGGAAACATAGGAAACCTCATTATTTTTAGCCATGGCCACTTGGGAATCCTTCGAGGATGCTATTAAGGAACAATACTACCCTGTCATAAGTTATAACGACCTGTATACCAAATGGACCACACTGTGGCAAGAAAGAGACCAAGCAGCGCTAGATTTCACAAATATCTTCCATACCTTGCGCACCAAGTTGGGTATCAAAGATTCAGAGAGACATGTAGTTCTCAAGTATCGCAGTGCTCTGCATAGATACATCCAGACCGAAATGGAATTTCTGGACATCTCATCCTTGGGTGTGGCCTACCAATATGCCGTCAAAATCAAGCAGAAGCTCAAACAAAAGACACGGCAATTTGGGCCTCGGAAACCCGCACAAAAAAAGATGGGAAAGGGTATCCCGAACCCACAGAACAAAGGAACGAGAAAATATGGAAAGTATCAGGAAAACTAGTCCAGACCGCAAGCAAAGAAGGACACCAGAAAGACAAAGAAAGATATTGGGAAGTGGTGCGACTTCCATAAGAGCCCTTGGCATAACACTGTTGACTGCCACTCAAAGCAGTCGCTTATGGCTTAAGTGAAATCCTATGAATCAGATGCAGATTCTGACTCTGAGCCAGAACCACAAAGGGGAAGACATATCATTGACGTGGAACCTACTACCACCGTTGCTACCACCAAGCTCCAGCCTGGTGACCCAGACGAGCCATAAGAAGGAGAGTGCCTCTTCCGTTCACAGATGTGGGTAAAAGGCACCCTGTTGCACTTCATCATTGATAGCGGTAGCTAGAAGAAGCTCATATCAGCATAGGTCATCATACAGCTGGCCCCTCCAACAACACCACACCCACAACCCTACACCATTGGATGGCTCTGCCAAGGAAGCGATATCTGCATCAGCCAACAGTGCCTACTGTCGTACAACAACAAGCCCTTCAAAGACGAGGTACTATGTGATGTTTCTCCTCTCGAAGTTTGTGTTGTTCTTTTGGGCCAACCTTATTTATGGAAACGTCATGCTGTATATGAGTCTAGGCCTCGTAGTGTTATTATTATTTTGAATAGGAAATTGTACAGGATACAGGAGGTAGTCCCACCTAGTGCTATTTCCTTGATCTCTGCTAAGAAATGCAGGAAGGTCATCTCTCAGATGGGGAAGTTTTTCTTCTTCATGATTCACTCTCAAAATATGAAAAATATCATAGCCACATCCAGGGTCTCTGCGGTCGACCTCTCCACACAACAGAAGCAAGTAGATAATGTCATGGAAGAATACTCGGATATCTTCTCCTTACCTATAGCGGTACCTGTGCACTGCCAGGTTAAGAACCCCATAGATTTGACCCCAGGCACACCGCTACTCAATGGGACAATCTATCGCCGCTCTATGTTAGAGAATGAGGATATCAAGCGACAGAAGAAATATAGAACCTGGCGACTCTGTATTGATTATCGAGATCTGAATAAAATCACAGTAAGAAACCGATACCCAATTCCCCTAATCGACGACCTCCTTGATCAACTCACGGGGGTCAAATACTCCAGTAAGATTGATCTGAATTCTGGCTACCACTAGGTCCTGATAGAATAGACAGATGTATGGAAGACGTCCTTCAAGTCAAAGGAAGGCCGTTTTGAATGGTTGGTCATGCCCTTTGGTTTGACAAATTCTCCAGCCACTTTCATGAGGATGATGGACGATATGTTGTGACCATTCACCAATACTTTTGTAGTGGTGTATCTGGATGACATTCCAATTTACAACAAGACTTGAGTCAAACACTTGCAGCATATTCAGTAGGTTTTGCACACCCTGCGGCAGCACAAGCTATATGCCAACTTGGAAAAATGCTCCTTCGGCATGGACAGGGTCCATTACCTGGGCTACATCATTGATCAGCATGGTGTACATGTGGATCCAACCAAGATCCGAGACATCCATGACTGGCCAGCCCCAAAAACACTCACTGAACTTCAGAGGTTCTTGGGCCTTGCCAATTTCTACCATAGGTTTGTGTTGGGATTCTCCCATATTGCTTGGGCCCTTAGCCAAATAAACAGGGGTGGTGGTAAGGAAAAATGTGCGTTGGGCTAGTCCCAAAAACAAGAGTTCGATGATTTGAAGAAATGCTTGTGCTCAGCCCAAGTAATTTCACTACAAGACCTGCAACATCCCTTTGAGATCAAGACAAATTCTTCAAACTATGTTGTGGGCGTCGTTATCACTCAGCATGGCCACCCCCTGGCCTATCATAGTGAGAAACTGTCAGATATTGTTCATAAGTAACCTACTTAGGACAAATAAATGTACTCCATTGTGAAAGCCTGCCGCCAGTGGAGACATTACATTCTTGGGAAGGAGACAGTCATCCACACTGATCATAAGCCACTACAGTTTATGTAGACACAGGGAAAATTGCAGAACGATTTCCATCAAAAGAGGTCCACATACTTGCGGCAATTCCACCTCAACATCAAGTATAAAACAGGAAGCACCAATCGCGTCATTGATTGCCTCAACAAACCGCTAGTTGTGGCACTCACAACACTGCTAGACTCTTGCAGCCATGAGACATATGGATGGCCCCAACTCTATGAGACAGACCCTGAATTCTCCACCACCTACCAAATGTTGGGTGCAAATTTAGTTGTCGATAACATCTTCAGGATGGGTTGTTGTGTCGTCTGAACCATATATGTGTTTCATCAAGTGAGCACGCGAAGATGATATGGGAATCCCACTATAGTCGGGTGGAAGGACACTTCAGCGCTGAAAAGACAGTGGTGATGCTATAGAAACATTTCTACTGCCCGAAACTTCGACAGGACATTAGTAAGTATATCAAGTCATGCACTCTTTGCGCTATTTCCAAACCGACCACTAAGAAACAGGGCCTATACAGCCCTCTTCCTACTCCTAACAGGCCATGGGAATCCATCTCAATGGAGTACATGTCGGACCTCCCATCCAGCAAGCGGGGAAATGACTGTGTTTTTGTGGTTGTTGATCGTTTTTCTAAGATGGAGATTCTGGTTCCCTTTAAGAAGAGCGTCACAGCAAAGGCCATTGCCAAGATCTTCTTTGAACGAGTCTGGGTACATTTTGGAATCCCACAAAACATTTTCTCAGATCGAGATAGTCAATTTCTCAACACATTCTGGTCGAGCCTCTGGTCACTGCTGGACACAAAGCTCACCAAATCCATGGCATTCCACCCCCAGACAGACGACCAAACCGAGGTTGTAAATCGAATGATTGTGCATATCCTTCACATGTATAATTCAAATCACCCTCGCACATGGGATGAGAGCCTTCCCTATGTACAACATAGCTACAATCAAGACATGCATAGCTCAACCGGCTCATAACAGTTTTCTGCAATTTTGGCAATTTACTAGTTTTAGCAGTTTTAATTTCCGTGGCCATTTTGAGGGCCTAAATGAAAGTTTTTCAGTATATAGATTCTCAATGATAGTTGAAGTAACAAATTAACACCCAAAATTAATCTCCTCGATGATACCTTTCCAACGAGCTATCACACGCCTAAAACGAAGATTGTATGCAAAAGTTAGGACCCCGAGAGGTTGATGTACTAACTTACCCAAACGGGGCGCACATGACTTTTGGCGTTTCGTCTCCTAGGGTTAGGTTTTTGGATGTCTAGGGTTTTTGGCATTCTTGTTTATTGTAAAAAGGCCTTCAAAGCATCATTCTAGCAAGCTTTTGCTTGTGAATGCGCGCAACCGTCACATCTCTTCTCAGAGATAAGCTGCCACCATTCTAGCAAGCTTCTTTCCACTGCATTTTACAGTTTCATCTTATTTCGTTATTGAATAGAAAGCCAGTTTTACTGTATCTCTATTATTTTTTGTTAAGCAGCTATTAATAATCTTTATTCATTTCGTTCTACCATAAAATATGGATCATCAGTTCTCTCGCGTATGCCTCCCCTATCCCTCTATGTGTTCTCTATTCCGCGTGTGGTTTGTCTGGTGGGTTTTCCGTCATTGGTCTATTCTTGGAAATTTTCCTTAGGATTCTTTTGATGTTTGTTAGACACAACCTTTGGTCATAAATATGAATTGGAAGGGGGAATATAAGGGTTTGCTTCTGCCAAATATTGAACTGATCCTTTCCTCTTCAAGTAATTAGATACGTGAGTAGTTATAATTACTTCAACCACCAACACTAATCATCCATGGCTGGTCACGCGGCTCCATGCAAAAATAAGTATGTTGACAGGTGTTTCATTCAAGTTTGCAAGTGTATGCTAGAATGCACATGAATCTTCCTTTTTTCTTCATTGAATCTTTTCCAATCCACCTCGCAAGTCCACCTCACCAATTTCACCTCACCAAATTCGACCTGACCAATTCCATATGGTGATAACATGGCTAGTACTCAAGTCATTCTCTCTCAATCAT
Source organism: Picea glauca (assembly GCA_000966675.3). Taxonomy (NCBI): domain Eukaryota; kingdom Viridiplantae; phylum Streptophyta; class Pinopsida; order Pinales; family Pinaceae; genus Picea; species Picea glauca. Next base: position 296,336 of record JZKD02S1673195.1, on the reverse strand, counting down.
CTCTATGGTGTTTTCTATAAATCAATAACATAATTGCATGCTTCGTAATCACATTATATGAAGTCTTAGAATAATTACAATCATGGGGGAAATCATGGTGTTACAGTCCCCTACCCCTTAAAGAAAAATCGTCCTTAGTTCTTAAAACACCACATATATAATTATACAGAAAACAAAAATGGGAAATTCCACTCCCATGGAATTGTCCATCTCCCAGTTAACCTCATCTTCTCCAGGATGCTTGCATTTCATCTTGAATTGCACCACAGATCGGTTCGATAACAATGTTTCTCTCGTATCTAGGATGCATTGAGTTTTGGGATGGAATTATCCCTTTGGCTCCACCTGTATCACAGTCAAATCAATAACATGATTAGAATCATGAACATATTTCTTTAGTAAAGACACATGGAACACATTATGAGCTTTAATATTAGGCAGTAAAACAAGTCTATATGCTACTGTTACTACTCTTTCTAGGACTTCAAACAGTCCACAATAGCAGGATGATAACTTAGCACATGTACCCATCCTTATGTAACTCCTCTTGGGTTTCACTATGAGATACACATGATCTCCCACCTTGAAATATCTATGAGTTATGTTATTGTATGCATAGGTCTTCTATATATCATGTGTTATTTTCAAATGCTTCCTTATTCTGATCATGGCCTATTCCTTTTCCTTCAACAATTCTTTTCCAAGTGTAATCTTTTCCACTAGACTATACCAACTAATTGGAACTTTTCACTTTCTTTCGTACAGACCCTCAAATGGGATCATATTCATTGATTCATAATAACCATTGTTATAGAAAAATTATACAAAGGGTAGATATCCTTCCCATTATTTGCGTTGATGCATAATATGCATTCTCAACATATCCTCTAGCACTAGGTTTACTCTCTCTATATGACCATCTGTTTTAGGATGGTAGGACATGCATTCCCAATCCTGTAAACAAAATTTTCCAAAAGCTCGAAGTGAACTTAGCATCTCTACCCGAGATTATGGTCTTGAGTAGACCATGCAATCCAAAAATTTCCTTCATAAAACATCTACAACTTCTGTAAATTTAAAACTAGATTTAATGGGAATTAAGTTAGCTACTTTGCTCAACTTATCCTTGGGCACGGCCTACCGATATGCCAAAGGAATTTTTGGATATCTCATCCTTGGGCACAGCCTACCGATATGCCTTCAAAATCGAGTAGAAGATCAAACAAAAGACACGGCAATTTGGGCCCCGGAACCCCGCACAATAAAAGACGGGAAAGGGCATCCCCAACCCACAGAACAAATGACAAAGCAAATATGGACAATATCAGGAAAACTAGTTCAGACCGCAAGCAAAGAAGGACACCAGAAAGACAAAGAAAGATACTGGGAAGTGGTGCGACTTCCATAAGAGCCCTTGGCATAACACTGTTGACTGCCACTCAAAGCAGTCGCTTGTGGCCAAAGTGAAAGCCTTTGAATCAGATGCAGATTTTGACTCTGAGACAGAACCACAAAGGGGAAGATGGATTATTGACGTGGAACCTACTGCCACCGTTTCTACCACCAAGCTCCAGCCTGGTGAACCAAATGAGCCATAAGAAGGAGAGCGCCTCTTTTGTTCACACATGTGGGTAAAATGCACCCTGTTGCACTTCATCATTGATAGCGGTAGCTAGAAGAACCTAATATTAGGAGAGGTCATCAAGCGGTTGGCCCTGCCAACAATGCCTCCCCCACAACCCTACACCATTGGATCACTCCGCCAAGGAAGCGATATCTGCGTTAGCCAACAGTGCCAACTGTTGTACGACAACAAGCCCAACGTCATGTTGTATATGAGTCTAGGCCTCATAGTGTTATTATTACTTTGAACAGGAAATTATACAGGATACAGGAGGTAGTCCCACCTAGTGTTATTTCCTTGATCTTTGCTAATAAATGCAGGAAGGTCATCTCTCAAACGGGGAAGTTTGTCTTCTTCATGATTCACTCTCAAAATATGAGAAAGATCACAGCCACATCCAGGGTCTCTGCGGCCGACCTCTCCACACACCAGAAGCAAGTAGATAAGGTCATGGAAGAATACTCAGATATCTTCTCCTTACATACAGGGGTACCTCTGCACTCCTAGGTCAAGCACCCCATAGATTTGACCCAGGTGCACCGCTGCCCAATGGGACAGTCTATCGCCGCTCTTTGTTAGAGAATGGGGAGATCAAGTGACAGATCCAAGAACTCCTCCACAAGGGGCTCATCCCTCCCATATTATCACCTTGCGGGAGCCCAATTGTGCTGGTAGAGAAGAAATATGGAACCTGGCGACTCTGTATTGATTACCGGGCTCTGAATAAAATCACAGTAAAAAACCGATACCCAATTCCCCGAATCGACGACCTCCTTGATGAACTCACGGGGGCCAAATACTTTAGTAAGATTGATCTGAATTCCGACTACCACCAGGTCCCGATAGAACAAACAGATGTAAGGAAGACATCCTTCAAGTCAAAGGAAGGCCTTTTTGAATGGTTGGTCATGCCCTTTGGTTTGACAAATGCTCCATTCACTTTCATGAGGATGATGGACGATATGATGTGACCATTCACCAATACTTTTGTAGTGGTGTATCTCAATGACATTCTAATTTATAGCAAGACTTGGGCCGAACACTTGCAGCATATTCAACAGGTTATGCACACCCTGCGGTAGCACAAGCTATACGCCAACTTGGAAAAATTCTCCTTCGGCATGGATAGGGTCAATTACCTGGGCTACACCATTGATCAACACGACGTACATGTGGATCCAGTCAAGATCCAAGTCATCCATGACTGGCAAGCCCCAAAAACACTCATTGAGCTTTGGAGCTTCTTGGGCCTTGCCAATTTCTACCGCAGGTTTGTGTTGGGATTCTCCATTATTGCATGGGCCCTCAGCCAAATAAACAAGGGTGGTGGTAAGGAAAAATTTGCATGGGGCCAGTCCCAACAACAAGAGTTCGATGCTTTGAAGCAATGCTTGTGCTCAGCCCCAGTAATTTCACTACAAGACCCGTAACATCCATTTGAGATCAAGACAAATGCTTCAGACTATGTTTTGGGTGTTGTTATCACTCAGCACGACCACCCCCTGGCCTATCATAGTGAGAAACTGTCGGATATTGTGTGTAAGTACCCTACTTAGGACAAAGAAATGTACTCCATTGTGTAAGCCTGCCGCCAGTGGAGACATTACATTCTTGGGAAAGAGACAATCATCCACACTGATCATAAGCCACTAGAGTTCATGCAGACACAGGGAAAATTGCAGAATGATTGCCATCAAAAGTGGTCCACATACTTGCAGCAATTCCACCTCAACATCAAGTATAAAATAGGAAGCACAAATCGCATCACTGATTGCCTCAACAAACCGACAGTCGTGGCACACACCACAATGCTAGATTCTTGCAGCCATGAGACATATGGATGGCCCCAACTCTATGAGACAGAGCCTGACTTCTCCACCACCTACCAAATTTTGGGTGCAAATGTAGTTGTTGATAATTTCCATCTTCATGATGGGTTGTTGTGTCGTCTGGGCAATATCTGTGTTCCATCAAGTGAGCGCGCGAAGATGATATGGGAAGCCCACTACAGCCGGGTGGCAGGACACTTCGTCGTTGAAAATAAAGTGGTGATGCTATAGAAAGATTCATATTTCCCGAAACTTCGACAGGACGTCAGTAAGTATATCAAGTCATTCACTGTCTGTGCTATTGCCAAACCGACCACTAAGAAACAGGGCCTATACAACCCTCTTCCTACTCCTGACAGGCCATGGGAATCCATCTCAATGGACTACATGTCAGACCTCCCGTCCACCAAGTGGGGAAATGACTGTGTTTTTGTGGTTGTTGATCGCTTTTCTAGGATGGCGATTCTGGTTTCCTGCAAGAAGAGCGTCACAGCAGAGGCCATTGCCAAGCTCTTCTTTCAACGAGTCTGGGTACATTTTGGAATCCCACTAACCATTTTTTCAGATCGAGATAGTCAATTTCTCACCACATTCTGGTTGAGCCTCTGGTCACTGCTGGACACCAAGCTCACCAAATCCACAACATTCCACCCCCACACAGATGGCCAAACTGAGGTTGTAAATCGAATGATTGTGCATATCCTTCGCATGTATAATTCAAATCACCCTCGCACATGGGATGAGATCCTTCCCTATGTCTAACATAGCTACAACTGAGCCATGCATAGCTCAACTGGCCACATCCCCTTTCAGGTGGGCTTGGGATTCCAACCATTGGGTCCCATATATGTTGCACTTCCCCTTCCAGTCACCTCGACCGACTCATCTCCTGCTCCAACTGAAGCTGAAAAAGCCACCCAGTTCATTCAGTGGATCCAACACATCCACCAACAGGTTTGGGATATCCTACAGAAGTCCAATGACAAGTACAAACAATGCCATGATCAACATCGGGTGCCACATAAGTTTCAGGTGGGTGACAAAGTTTTATTTCACTAAAAAAAAGAACGCCTTACAAGACCCCATCTAAAACTTCGCCCTATCTATTATGGGTCGTACACTATCACCAAGGCCATGCAGGATAATTCTTTTGAGCTCAACATTCCTCCTTTCCTTGGTTTGCACCCAGTGTTCAACGTGGATCTCCTTCGCCCTTATTTCCCACCATTATTGGACACCTTAGAAGTAACCGAACAACTGATAGCAACAAATCTCAACCCTGACTACATACAATAGGCATCCAATGATCATATTGTGGACACACAGATTAAGGGCACTCGACAATAAAGGATCCAACTTTATCGAGTCATCAAAGCAGGGTAGCTCCTGCACCAAGGCAAGTGGCTCACCCAGGGCCAAATTCAACATAAATTTTCTCATCTGATGGGGGACCTCAACGCAATGGAGACCATGGATTCCTAAGGATGGAGGATTCATCCAGATTGATATTGGTGGCCACCCACCTTTTCCAATTATCTCATAATAGTTTTCTGACAATTTTGGCAATTTACTATTTGTAGCAGTTTTAACTTCTGTGGCCATTGTGAGGGCCTAAATGAAGGCTTTTTGGGATCTGGATTCTCAATGATATCTAAAGTAACATCTGATCCCCCAAAATGAATCTCCTCAACGATACCTTTCCAACGGGCTATCACATGCCTAAAACGGAGATTGTATGCAAAAGTTACGACCCCTAGAGGTTGATGTACTAACTTACCCAAACGGGGCGCACATGACTTTTGGCGCTTCGTCTCCTAGGGTTAAGTTTTTGGATGTCTAGGGTTTTTGGTATTCTTGTTTATTGTAAAAAGGCCTTCAGAGCCTGATTGTAATATTCTTCTTGTGAATGCGCGCAACCGTCACATCTCTCTTCAGAGATAAGATGCCATTATTCTAGCAACCTTGTTTCCACTGCATTTTACAGTTTCATCTTATTTCGTTATTTAATAGAAAGCCAGTTTTACTGTATCTATGTTATATTGTGTTAAGAAACTGTAAAATAGTCTGTATTCATTTCATTCTGCTCATAAAATATGGATCATCAGTTCTCTCGCGTATGCCTCCCCTATCCCTCTATGTGTTCTCTATTCCGCGTGTGGTTTGTCTGGTGGGTTTTCCATCATTGGTCTATTCTTGGACATTTTCCTTAGGATTCTTTTGATGTTTGTTAGACACAACCTTTGGTCATAAATATGAATTCGAAGGGGGAATATAAGGGTTTCCTTCTGCCAAATATTTAACTGATCCTTTCCTCTTCAAGTAATTAGATACGGGAGTAGTTATAATTACTTCAACCACCAACCCTAATCATCCATGGATGGTCACGCAGCTCCATGCAGAAATAAGTATGTTGACAGGTGTTTCATTCAAGTTTGCAAGTGTATGCTAGAATGTACATGAATCTTCCTTTTTTCTTCATTGAAGCTTTTCCAATCCACCTCGCAAGTCCACCTCACCAATTTCACCTCACCAAATTCCACCTCACCAATTCCATATGGTGATATCATGGCTAGTGCTCAAGGCATTCCCTCTCAATMATCTCTATGGTGTTTTCTATTAATCAATAACATAATTGCATGCTTCGTAATCACATTATATGAAGTCTTAGAATAATTACAATCATGGGGGAAATCATGGCGTTACATTCCCCTAGCCCTTAAAGAAAAATTGTCCTTGGTTCTTAAAACACCACATATACAATTATACAGAAAACAAAAATGGAAAATTCCACTCCAATGGCATTGTCCATCTCCAGGTTAACCTCATCTTCTCCAGGATGCTTGCATTTCACCTTAAATTGCACCACGGATCGGTTCGACAACAATGTTTCTCTCCTATCAAGGATGCATTGAATTTTGGGATGGAATTAACCCTCTGGCCCCACCTGTATCACAGTCAAATCAATAACATGATTAGACTCATGAACATATTTCTTTAGTAAAGACACATGGAACACATTATGAGCTTTAATATTAGGCAGTAAAACAATTCTATATGCCACTGTTACTACTCTTTTTAGGACTTCAAACGGTCCACAATAGCAGGATGATAACTTAGCACATGTACCCATCCTTACAGAACTCCTCTTGGGTTTCACTATGAGATACACATGATCTCCCACCTTGAAATATCTATGAGTTCTCTTATTGTATGCACATGTCTTCTATTTATCATGTGTTATTTTCAAATGCTTCCTTATTCTGATCATGGCCTGTTCCTTTTCCTTCAACAATTCTTTTCCAATTGTAAGCTTCTCCACTAGACTATACTGACTAATTGGAACTTTTCACTTTCTTTCGTACAGAGCCTCAAATGGGATCATATTCATTGATTCATAATAACCATTGTTATAGAAAACTTATACAAAGGGTAGATATCCTTCCCATTATTTGGGTTGATGCATAATATGTATTCTCAGCATATCCTCTAGCACTAGGTTTACTCTCTCTATATGACCATCTGTTTTAGGATGGTAGGACATGCATTCCCAATCATGTAAACAATATTTTCGAAAAGCTCGAAGTGAACTTAGCATCTCTACCCGAGATAATGGTCTTGAGTAGACCATGCAATCCAGAAATTTCCTTCATAAAACATCTACAACTTCTGTAAATTTAAAACTAGATTTAATGAGAATTAAGTGAGCTACTTTTCTCAACTTATCCACTACTACCATCATTGCATCATGCTTTTCCTAATTGTTTTTGGAAAACCAATATTAAAATCCATGGATATTTTCTCCCATTTCCATTCTGGAATCTGTAAATACTGTAATAGTCGTGTAGGGTTATTGTGCTCAACTTTTACCTGTCGATACTCTAGACACTTGACAATTTATTCAACAATGTCTTGCTTCATTCTTGGTCAATAATACAACTCCCTTATTGTTTTTACCATTTTATGGTAACCATAATTAACTACATAAGGTCTCTTATGGAATTCATCCATGATCAATTTCTCCAGCTATGTTGAATTTGGCACATACAATTTGTTGTTGTACAATAGTAGTCCATCAGTTGTAAGTTGATACCCTTCATATTTTTTCTCTCTGGGTTCTTGTTGCAATCCCTCTCTTACCTAATTGAAAATTTCATTTCCTTGCAAGAGGTTTCTAATATTCTTCTTAATGTGAGACTCTCCTACACTTGTTGTTGCTAAGTGCGTGGTATCCATGCTTCGATTGAGTGCATCTGCCACTCTGTTTTCTTTCCCTTTTATGCGTTTTATACCAAAATCAAAATCAAAATAGCTAATCAGTGTCATCCATCTAGATTGTATAGAGTTAAACCTTGGATGGTCAAATAAACATTTAATCCAAAATTATGTCATCAAGACAAACCTCCTTCAAATAAAGCGCACAGAGCAATTGCAACTGCAAATATGTCATCAAATAAAGCGCACAGAGCAATTGCAACTGCAAATAAAGCGCACAGAACAATGTATAGATCATTTTATTTCAATGTGTAATGTAAACTTTTAATGTTATATAATTTGGGTTTGATAATTATTTAAGATATAGTGACGATGTAAATTGCTAGATATAATAAAAATGTACATAATATACATGGCCTTGGCCTTGTGGAATTTTAGGTGCAATTATAAAATATTAAATATATAATAATTTAATTATAAAATGTTATTATATTTTTCAAAGATTAAAATATTTAAATAACTTTGAATGATATAATTTTTATTTTTTTTTAATATTAAGTAATAATTAGTTTATTTATAAAAATAAAATTAGGTTTATTCACTTATAACATTATTTGCAATTTAATATAGTGAATGTGAAAGAGTTAGCTTAAATGATTATTCTTTCAATAATGTTGGGAAGCTTAACAAACTAAAGGCATTGAACCTAACATAATATAATATATCTCAGAACAAAATAATGTTATAAATGGATAATTTAAATGACATTGATGTAATTTTGGTTTTTCCTATTTATGTGATTATTTCTTCAATTTCCAAAAGTATAATGCATATAGCCATTACCCAAGAATAGTTGAGGTTGATACAAAATTAAACCTATATAGGAGGTGAAAATCTACATAAAATCTCTTTTTCATTCCATGTTAAAGTAAAAAATTCTCCACCTCATTAGTTATCCCATACTTTTCGAGGAAACAAACTTCATGACTTTTATATTAAAGACTTGTTCTCATTTCACATAAGGTCCAAGCTAGAAAGGACTGAAGGGAGTTGTGAATGCTTATCCATGTATTTAGATTAAGATGAATTTTTGTTAATCTATTATTATTATTATTATTAAGACATCATTGCTAAATGTGAGGTATCCCAAGACCATTGCCACATTATTTTATTATTATTTTTAACCATGGGAATCAGTAACTCATAGGATTAATTTGGGCTATGCCCAAGATCAAGTGTAACACACTTGACCCCCTTACTCTCCCTTACGATGGTGGGATGTCCATTTTTCCTCTACTTCTTGGGATAAGATTTTTGTTCATCAATTATTTAATGAGAACTTCTCTTATCACAAAGTTTGTTGTATTAAATTCTACTTGTTTAATCCCCAAAACTACTAGCAAAATCCATCTATGGAGCTCGCTACAGTGACTATGGACTTACGCACCATCAATCGGATGGTTAGAACCACTTCTCGCCTCTAGATCGAAGATCTAAAATGACTCGAACTTCTTCCTGTCGGAACGCTAGGTTGTACGTCTAAATTTCCATTCTGACGGCTTCATTCCGATGGATCATTTCGACAAATCTAATGAATCTCGGACTCGACAACCAATGGATCTGATCTAAGAAGTCCTTCAAATCACGCAGCGAGTATCTCTTGTCTTCTCTATTTCTCGTTAGATGAACAAGTGGGTCCCATGACAATCCTACGACTGAGGTCACATTGTGCCCACCCTCCAATCCATGAATCACGTTCACTCTTCCCCATCAGATTAAACCCACTCTGAGCACCGAAGGTGACTTTGGTTAGTTCACTCTGACGACATTCTCCAACGGTCCTGATGAAATCTCAACCAACGGCCAAGATTTGCTTTGATGGATTTGACTGCATGGTAGTTAAGGGTTCTAGACCCTCCTTGGGACGGGCCTCACAAGATCTAATAGATAACATCTGTTGTAATGTCTCCTGATAGATCAACGATCCTGGGACTATTTCATTGTTGGAATCCCAAGTCATAAAACACTTTTCTCAAGTCCCTTCTCTTCATGTCTTACAGATTTGCAAAAATTCCAAAACAAGTGCTTTGGCATACTATGATACTTCTATATTAGTGGACACTTATTTGGGTGATGGACCCATTTATTACATATCTCGTAGTATCCTCCTCCAGGTAATGGATTTGATGCTCCTGTCACCAAATATTGCGCGACAGTTAGGCATTCGTCCTTCTGATGGCCTTCAGTCATACATTTTGTACATCGGACTTCTTCTCACTTCTCTTTTCCCTTTGTCATTTCTTCCATTTGAATTGTCAATCTAGCCAACTATGTTTGAACTTGTGCCATTCCTCCACTGTATCCCACCAGAAATGACCTCAGTTTCATCGCAATTTCTAATTCCTCAGGATGCGATGCAGCATTCTACTGGATCAATGGTCTGTGAATGTCTGGTATAAGCCCTACAATAAACCATCCTTGGTGCTTTTGATCTAGGATCTGGAAAGTTAATCTACCCATCACATCCTTAAATAAATGGTCGTAACCCCATATTGACTTTGTTTGTACATGTTTGATCTCCATCAGTTTTGTGATATACTATGAATCTGACTTTGGCTTCTTGAACTCCTTCGATAGTGATTTCTTAATCTCTGCCAAAGTCCTGGTGTTGGATGTATGGGCTGACCCGGGTTCTACCTTAGTTATCCAACAAAACCCTTTTCACCATCAACCCTTATGGTAAACTAGAAGGCTACACCACACGCAAAGTGCCCAATGTAGTCTCACCCGAGATGACTTATGAGTGACTGCAAGACAGATATGTTTGTAGTCGTGGAAGGGATTGAGGATGTTCTTTTACTTTTTCTCCTACTATAAAATTCATTCTACCATAATATCCTTATAATCTACTACTTTATCCATTAATAAAATCTATTTTTCATAATTATTCTAGTGCACACTCTAAATAAAACCTAACAGATGCATTCATTAATCCATGCATTCATACATAAAAGCAACATAGTGCACATAGAAACACCATTTTATCGCGGTTCACCCCCCAGGCTACGTCCACAAAGATCTTCTTCTTATTTCTTATTCATCAAAATATCATTGTGCGCATTACATCATATGGTTTAAGAATGGTGAGGCTGACCAACATCACACCAAGCTCCACAGCTTGCGACCTGATCCTCAACTAAATCTCAAATTTTCCTCCATCCAAGTTTTGTAGCTCTCAAAAAAATACAGACTTCGACGATAACCTGGGGACCAACTACCAAGTGCTTCGAGACTTCGTGTTTCACGTCTCTCGAGGGAAGTTCACTTCTCGTCTCTGAACTATGATATGAAAACTCCCTCCAAGACCCAATATGCATTCCACACCGTCCCTTCTATCGATGAATGCAATCAAATCGCGAGTTCGTGTCTCGGGTATTTGGATGTGAGTCCAACCTGATTCTTTTGATCCCCGATCTTTCGATAGAGTCAAATCAACGTCCGACGATATTTCGTGATCCATCGGTCCTGATATCCTCTCTTGCGAATCGGGATTTTGCGTCTCGTGAGTTTGGAGGTTGGCTTACCTCTATTTCCTCGATTCCCAATTTTTCAATATCCGCTTTCCAGATGAACGGTCTGGATCCCTCCTTCGATCAATAACTGTGATCCTTTCGCAAACTCAGACTTCGCGAGATCTTACGGCTCCTATCTCTAACTTCCTGAGTTACGATTCAGCGAAATGTCAATCTCTCACCACACCTCCATTCTCAATGGATGGCTAGGATCCTTTCGCGAGCTCGGACTTCACGATTTCTCTCTCTTGTGCAACTCCAAAAAGGTTAAATCTCATGCACTTTCCTCTAGATCCAACGTTTGTTGGTCCATGCGCTCAAATCTAGCCGCTGAGATCTGATCTCCTCTATGCTCTTTCCTCGTCGTCTAGACTCTGATATAACGGTCTAGGTGGGCTCCGATAGATCCTTGGATCTATGGCCTATATCACATCGTGATTTAAGATTTCATAGGTTTAGTCGCACCAACGGGTGATTCTCCCTTCGCACGAACTCCGAACTCACTGATACGACGGTCGAGATGGGTCCCTATATATCCTTAGATCTACAGCCCAGAACACATCATGATTTCGGGTTTCAGAATTCAAAGGATACATCCCTTTCATGATGATTATCAACATTCATCAGACCTACGAAGGCTGAAGAAGTCAAGGCGCTAATGCCTATGTTCCTTCCTCAAATCTAATGGCTATGATAAACCTCATATCTTCTCGAACTAATCTCGTCCGTTCAACTTCCAAACAAAAGGATACTCCCTTTCAATACTTTAATTTCTTGCTATCCCTCCTGATCTTTGTCAGTTATGAAGGATTTAATAGAGTTACACTCTTTCTCCTGGACTTAACACATAGAGGGATCTTTGACACAACTATTGCGCTCCTTCATCAAGTCTAGGACTTCAGTGGTTCTCGATCTCTGCTTGCCTCGTAGAGAATCGGTGCATATATGCACTACCTCTCTTGAGCTTAACAAACTTCGTCCTCCAAGGGACTCAAAATGACTAGGTGGGTCGACATGCGTACATGAAACTGTACCTAAGGTCGACGAACTCATAGTTCGTGGCTCTAGCTCAGGCCACCACAGGACGCAAGCATTTACAACTATAAAACATGTCTTATCCATATGATTTCCTACTTGCCTAGTTTCACATTTAGGTAGATACAAAAGAAGAAAATACATTATAAATCATTAATAAAACATAACCATCCCTCCAACATTCAAAGTATATCCAACTTTAACTCACAGTACCACTTAAATACACAAGATATGCGATCACTTATCTATTACAGGTGGTAGCCAACTCACTGACTGTGGGTGTTCATCCTTCCACCCTACCATAGGCTCATAGGCGTTCATTCTTAGCACTCTGACCACCCCCATGCCAAGCCATGATATCACAAGGGAACTCTCGAAGTTCTCAAGGATTCTTTCTCTGTTCAACTTCTACTCAGGTTCTGTTCTTTGAAACTTTTAGATATTTCTCTTTGTTATGGCCTTGACGAGGTTTATCTAATGCTCACCCAGCATCAATATCGCGACGTTCTAGTCATTATCCCTTGGAGAGCTTTGTGCATCTCCCTTACAAGCTTGCACTCTCATCTAGTGTCTCTTTCCTGGTTGTCCATGTGTATCTATCTTACCTTCCTTATTTTTGGAAGGTTCCTGACTTATCATGTTCCTTCTATCAGAAGGAATCTCGGGTCTTCAAGTATCTGTGGTACTTCTGGCTGACATTCTGCAGCAAGAACATCCTGCAATTCATGGGGGTGCTTGATAATTCAACCACTAGTCCTTTCTTCATTAACTGATTTCTCTCCTTGGGATCCAAAGGAGGTTTTTCATCCTCATCAAGGGAAATTTGGGGTTATTTGATATAATGAAACCTCTCTTATAGTTTTCACATTCTTTCCTCTAGCGATATCATGGCCAGTACTTTCAAGGTGTCACCCCCACAGTGAGTTATTCGCAACTCAAACGATAATACATTTACATTGTCCACGTGCCTTAGCATGGTATTTGTTATTTTATGATTAATTACAAATTGGGGGAAACATGGATATTACAAGATCCATTGTTATTATTATTAAGAGACTATTTCCAACATTTAGGTAACTCAAGACCATTGTAAGATTACTTTATTAATTTTTTTAACCATGGAAATCGGTAACTCTTAGGATTGATTTGGCCCTGATTTGGGATTTATTTGGGCTATGCTAGAGATTAACCATGGATGATTTTCCTGCCATTACCTCAAATCCTAAACTTTAAACCACATGCAACTGCAAATAAAGCGCACAGAGCAATCAGGTCAATTCCAACTGCAAATAAAGCACACTAAACAATTCGTTCAATTTGTATCGATCATTTTATATAACACATACCCAAGAATGAAAGTGTAATGCATATAACCAGTACCCAAGAATGAAAGTGTAATGCATATAACCAATACAATGCATGTAATCTATTTTTAGTATTGTGAGGTAATCCAAGACCAATCCATTTTTATTATTATTAAGAGACTATTGCTAAATGTTAGGTAACTCAAGACCATTGCGGAATTATTTTATTAATTTTTTTAACAATGGAAATCAATAATTCTTAGTATTGATTTGGGCTATGCTCGAGATCAATCCTACTACTTAACCATGTTATTTTATTATTTTATTGACAATTTATATATGTGAGCTTGCCCACCAATAATGGTAATGGGCACCAACCTACTAACATGAGTCATTGAGAAGAAGTAAGTAATTAAGGATCAACAAGGAAAACAGAAATGATGAAAACAATAATTCAAGGTATTAGGCCTCTTAATCAAACCTAAAACAAAAATGATGAAAACAATAATTCAAAGTATTAGGAATATTAATCAAACCCTTAGAGTAATTATGTTCTGGTTGATAGGGACATATTCCTTAAAGAATGGGAAATGATGATTCCCTATATAAACCAATATGAGACGGTCCAAACATTCATAAAGAATTAGGACTCGGAATTGACATGTTGTGACAAGGGCATGATATGTATGAGGTACAAAACATCTCTTGAATGAAGAATAAATGATAGCTAGATTCAGTTATGACCATATACCTTAGTGAGATAACTCAACTAGATTTTAATGTGAAGTTTAGGAAATTTCACCTATTCTTCAGCTCTCAGTTTGGAGTCAAATTCAGAGTCACATAGGAGAATAAAAGCTGGGGTAACTACCCAAATCCTCTAGGATCGCGTGCATGCCCCATTCAAATCGATGGCGAGGACGCGCCCAGTGTTGTTTTAGGCGATGCATACAAAGGGAAGGGTCTTCTCAAATCTCTTGAGAAGTCCATGACCCAATACTTCGGGTCCTGATCTTCTTTCTCTGTGATTTTTTGGGTTTATAAAATCATAAGTTTTTTTTCTTTCTTGATCTACATATAATCCATTTTTTGTACCCCATTAAATTAAATAATTCTCCACCTCATTCATGGACTATCTTCTTTGGATTAGTTATTCCATACTTCTGGAGGAAGAAAAATTCAATCCTTTTTATATTAAATACTTGTTCTCATTTCATATAAGTTCCAAGATAGAAAGGAGTGGGAGTGAAGGGAGTTGTGAATCCTTATTCATATATCTAGATTCAGGAGATAATAGATCTAGATGAAGATGGATTGTCATTAATCTATTATTATTATTATTAACACATCATTTCCAAATGTGAGGTAGCCCAATACCATTGCCACATTATGTTATTATTATTTTAAACCATGGGAATCAGTAACTCATAGGATTGATTTGGGCTATGCCCAAGATCAAGTGTAACACACCCGACCCCCTAACTCTCCCTTATAAATATGGGAAGTCTATTTTACCTCTACTTCTTAGGATAAGAGTTTTGTACATCAATGTTTTAATTTAAAATTCTCTGATCAAAAAATTTGTTGTATTAAATTCTACTTGTTTAATCCCCAAAAGTACTAACCAAATCGCTCTATGGAGCTCATTGGAGTGAATAGGTACTTACACATCCTCGATCGGACGGTTAGAACCACTTATCTCCTCTAGATCGAATATCTAAAATGACTCAGACTTCTTCCTTTAGAAACACTAGGTTGTAGGCCTAAATTTTCATTCCGACGACTTCATTCCGATGGATCATTCTGACAAATCCAATGACTATCAAACTCGACAACCAGTGGTTTTGATCTAAGCGTTCCTTCAACTCACCCAATAAGTATCTCTTGTCTTATTCATTTCTCGTCAGATGATCTCACAATTTTCCATGAAGGTTACTCTCCTTCACTCCACTGGGAACAATAAAAAATTTCCTCTTCCCATTGATCTCAAGACCTCCACGGGTTTATCAACAACCTTCCCAAATGGTTTTAGTTTGAAAAATAGATTATATTATATTCTATATAGTCCATTGATGACCTCCTCTTAATAGTGTCGTTGTTTTTCCAGTAAGTACCAAGCTGCTGTCCTAAAATGCTTCAGTCTAGATTTGGGTCTTCTCTTTTCAAGGGTGACCATTAATCTCTTGGGGGAGCTTTAGATTTCTTCAAATTAACTTACCATAAACTCTTTCCATTAGAGTTAAGCATGCCAATGTCCTCCTCACTCAATCTTCAGTTGATCTATATGGATATCGGTGGCCACCCACCTTTTCCAACTGGCTCAAAACAATTTTCTGACAATTTTGGCAATTTACTATTTTTAGCAGTTTTAACTTCTTGGGCCATTTTGAGGGCCTAAATGAAGGTTTTTCAGGATCCAGCCTCTATATGATATCAAAAGAAGTGAATGAGCCCCCAAAATGAATCTCCTCAATGATACCTTTCCAACGAGATTTCACATGACTAAAACAGAGATCGTATGAAAAAGTTACGACACTGGGAAGTTGATGTACAAACTTACCGAAACAGGGCCCACTTGAATTTTTGTGCTTCATCTCCTATGGTTAGGTTTTTGGATATATAAGGTTTTGGGCATTCTTGTTTATTGTAAAAATGTCTTCAAATCCTCATTGTAATCTTCTTCTTGCGAATGCGCGCAACCGTCACATCTCTTCTCAGAGATAAGCCGCCACCATTCCAACAAGCTTGTTTATGCTGCATTTTACAATTTCATCTTATTTCATTATTAAATAGAAAACCAATTCTACTGTATCTCTGTTATTTTGTGTTAAGAACCTATTAATAATCTTTATTCATTTCATTCTTCTCATAAAATTTGTATAAGTGGTATTAGAGTGGTCTACTCCTTGTCATCTTAATGCATGTCCCCAATGAGGTCGGAGTACAAAGAATTGGGTCTCGAGCTTGTTTCTCTTGAGGACAAAATCTTTCACATGCCCAAGCGACCTCTCATGGCAGGAGAAACGAATGATGACGGGACAAGAGATCCTTTCAAACTGTTGATTGAGGAAGCCCTCACTTAATAGAGGAACGAGATGATGGATAGTTTCATGCAAATCCTTCGGCAGCTACCAGTAGGTGACACATCTTCTTCGAACGGAGGCGCCACCCCCTGCAAGGTACTAAGAAACTTTGATATTCCTGTATTTGAAGGTGATATAGACGCAGATGTTGTATACAAGTGGTTGAATCTACTAGGAGGATATATTTCTGTCCATAACTTTTTGAATAGGGAAAAAATTACTTTTGCACTCCTCAAAGCCATTCCTTATGTCAAAGATTGGTGGGAAACTTTTTGTGAGCAAAAGGAAACATAGGAAACCTCATTATTTTTAGCCAAGACCACTTGGGAATCCTTCAAGCATGATATTAAGGAACAATACTACCCTGTCAGAAGTTATAATGACCTGTATACCAAATGGACCACACTGTGGCAAGAAAGAGACCAAGTAGCGCTAGATTTCTCAAATATCTTCCATACCTTGCGCACCAAGTTGGGTATCAAAGATTCGGAGAAACATCTAGTTCTCAAGTATCGCAGTGCTCTGCATAGATACATCCAGACTGAAATGGAATTTCTGGACATCTCATCCTTGGGGGCGGCCTACCGATATGCCGTAAAAATCGAGCAGAAGCTCAAACAAAAGACATGGCAATTTGGGCCTCGGAACCCTGCACAACAAAAGATGGGAAAGGGCAGCCCGAACCCACAGAACAAAGGACAGAGAAAATATGGACAGTATCAGGAAAAATAGTCCAGAAGGCAAGCAAAGAAGGACACTGGAAAGACAAAGAAAGATACTGGGAAGTGGTGCGACTTCCATAAGAGCACTTGGCATAACATTGTTGACTGCCACTCAAAGCAGTCGCTTATGGCTTAAGTGAAACCTCTGAATCAGATGCAGATTCTGACTCTGAGCTAGAACCAAAAAGGGGAAGACATATCATTGACGTGGAACCTACTGCCACCATTGCTACCACCAAGCTCCAACCTGGTGACCCAGACGAGCCATAAGAAGGAGAGCGCCTCTTCCGTTCACAGATGTGGGTAAAAGGCACCCTGTTGCACTTCATCGTTGATAGCGGTAGCTAGAAGAACATCATATTAGCATAGGTCATCATGCGGCTGACCCCTCCAACAAAACCACACCCACAACCCTACACCATTGGATGTCTCTGCCAAGGAAGCGATATCCGCGTCAGCCAACAGTGCCTATTGTCGTATGACAAAAAGCCCTTCAAAGACGAGGTATTATGTGATGTTTCTCGTCTAGAAGTTTGTGTTGCTCTTTTGGGCCAACCTTATTTATGGAAACATCATGCTGTATATGAGTCTAGGCCTCGTAGTGTTATTATTACTTTGAACAAGAAATTGTACAGGATACAGGAGGTAGTCCCACCTAGTGTTATTTCCTTGATCTCTGTTAAGAAATGCAGGAAGGTCATCTCTCAGATGGGGAATTTTTTCTTCTTCATGATTCACTCTCAAAATATGCAAAAGATCACAGCCACATCCAGGGTCTCTGCGGCCGAACTCTCCACACACCAGAAGAGGGTAGATAATGTCAAGGAAGAATACTCGGATATCTTCTCCTTACCTACAGCGGTACCTCTGCACTGCCAGGTCAAGCACCCCATAGATCTGACCCCAGGTGCACCGCTGCCCAATGGGACAGTCTATCGCCGCTCTGTGTTAGAGAATGAGGATATCAAGCGACAGAAGAAATATAGAACGTGGCGAATCTGTATGGATTATCAAGATCTGAATAAAATCACAGTAAGAAACCGATACCCAATTCCCCGAATCGACGACCTCCTTGATCAACTCATGGGGGTCAAATACTTCAGTAAGATTGATCTGAATTCTGGCTACCACTAGGTCCTGATAGAATAGACATATGTATGGAAGACGTCCTTCAAGTCAAAGGAAGGCCTTTTTGAACGGTTGGTCATGCCCTTAAGTTTGACAAATGCTCCAGCCACTTTCATGAGGATGATGGACGATATGTTGTGACCATTCACCAATACTTTTGTATTGGTGTATCTTGATGACATTCTAATTTACAACAAGACTTGGGTCAAACACTTGCAGCATATTCAGTAGGTTTTGCACACCCTTCGGTAGCACAAGCTATACGCCAACTTGGAAAAATGCTCCTTCGGTATGGACAGGGTCCATTACCTGGGATACATCATTGATCAACATGGCGTACATGTGGATCCAGCCAAGACCCGAGTCATCCATGACTGTCTAGCCCCAAAAACACTCACTGAACTTCAGAGGTTCTTGGGCCTTGCCAATTTCTACCACAGGTTTGTGTTGGGATTCTCCCATATTGCATAGGCCCTCAGCCAAATAAACAGGGGTGGTGGTAAGGAAAAATTTGCGTGGGGCCAGTCCCAACAACAAGAGTTCGATGATTTGAAGCAATGCTTGTTCTCAGCCCCAGTAATTTCACTACAAGACCTGCAACATCCCTTTGATATCAAGACAAATTCTTCAAACTATGTTGTGGGCGTCGTTATCACTCAGCATGGCCACCCCCTGGCCTATCATAGTGAGAAACTGTCAGATATTGTTCGTAAGTACCCTACTTAGGACAAAGAAATGTACTGCATTGTGCAAACCTGCCGCCAGTGGAGACATTACATTCTTGGGAAGGAGACAGTCATCCACACTGATCATAAGCCACTACAGTTTATGTAGACACAGGTAAAATTGTAGAATGATTGCCATCAAAAGTGGTCCACATACTTGCGGCAATTCCACCTCAACATCAAGTATAAAACAGGAAGCACCAATCGCGTCGCTGATTGCCTCAACAAACCGCTAGTCATGGCACTCACAACAGTGCTAGACTCTTGCAGCCATGAGACATATGGATGGCCCCAACTCTATGAGACAGACCCTGACTTCTCCACCACCTACCAAATGTTGGGTTCAAATGTAGTTGTCGATAACATCTTCAGGATGGGTTGTTGTGTCGTCTGAGCCATATCTGTGTTTCATCAAGCGAGCACACGAAGATGATCTGGGAATCCCACTATAGTCGGGTGGCAGGACACTTCAGCGCTGAAAAGACAGTGGTGATGCTATAAAAACATTTCTACTGCTCGAAACTTCGACAGGACGTCAGTAAGTATATCAAGTCATGCACTCTCTATGGTATTTCCAAACTGACCACTAAGAAACAAGGCCTATACATCCCTCTTCCTACTCCTGACAGGCCATGGGAATCCATCTCAATGGACTACATGTCAGACCTCCCATCCACCAAGCGGGGAAATGACTGTGTTTTGTGGTTTTTGATCGCTTTTCTAAGATGGCGATTCTGGTTTCCTGTAAGAAGAGCGTCACAGCAAAGGCCATTGCCAATATCTTCTTTGAACGAGTTTGGGTACATTTTGGAATCTCACAAACCATTTTCTCAGATCGAGATAGTCAATTTCTCAGCACATTCTAGTTGAGCCTCTGGTCACTGCTGGACACCAAGCTCACCAAATCCACGGCATTCCACCCCCAGACAGACGACCAAACCAAGGTTGTAAATCAAATGATTTTGCATATCCTTCGCATGTATAATTAAAATCACCCTCGCACATGGGATGAGAGCCTTCCCTATGTCCAACATAGCTACAACCGAGACATGCATAGCTCAACCGGCCACATCCCCTTTCAGGTGGGATTGGGATTCCAACAATTGGGTCCCATATATGTTGCACTTCCCCTTCCAGTCACCTCGACCGACTCATCTCTTGCTCCAACTGAAGCTGATAAAGCCACCCAGTTCATTGAGTGGATCCAACACATCAACCAACAGGTTCGGGATATCCTACAGAAGTCCAATCACAAGTGCAAACAATGCCATGATCAACATCGGGTGCCACATAAGTTTCAGGTGGGCGACAAAGTTTGGTTTCACTTACAGAAAGAACGCCTTACAGGACCCCATCTGAAACTTCTCCCTCTCCGTTATGGGTCGTACACTATCACCAAGGCCATGCAGGATAATTCTTTTGAGCTCAACATTCGTCCTTTCCTTGGTTTGCACCCAGTGTTCAAAGTGGATCTCCTTTGCCCTTATTTCCCACCATTATTGGACACCTCAGAAGTAACATAACAACTGACACCAACAAATCTCAACCCTGACTGCATAAAACAGGCATCCAATGATCAGATTGTGGACACACAGATTAAGGGCACTCGACAATAAAGGATCCAACTTTATCGAGTCATCAAAGCAGGGTAGCTCCTACACCAAGGCAAGCGGCTCACCCGGGGCCAAACTCAACATAAATTTTCTCATCTGATGGGGGACCTCAATGCAATGGAGACCATGGATTCCTAAGGAAGTAGGATTGATCCATATGGATATCGGTGGCCACCCACCTTTTCCAACTAGCTCATAACAGTTTTCTGCAATTTTGGCAATTTACTAGTTTTAGCAGTTTTAACTTCCATGGCCATTTTGAGGGTCTAAATGAAGGTTTTTCAGTATATAGATTCTCAATGATATTTGAAGTAACAAATGATCACCCAAAATGAATCTCCTTGACGATACCTTTCCAACGAGCTATCACACGCCTAAAACGGAGATTGTATGCAAAAGTTACGACCCCGAGAGGTTGATGTACTAACTTACCCAAACGGGGCGCACATGACTTTTGGCGTTTCGTCTCCTAGGGTTAGGTTTTTGGATGTCTAGGGTTTTTGGAATTCTTGTTTATTGTAAAAAGGCCTTCAGAGCCTCATTGTAATCTTCTTCTTGTGAATGCGTGCAACCGTCACATCTCTTCTTAGAGATAAGCTGCCACCATTCTAGCAAGCTTCTTTCCACTGCATTTTACAGTTTCATCTTATTTCGTTATTGAATAGAAAACCATTTTTACTGTATCTCTGTTATTTTCTGTTAAGAAACTATTAATAATCTTTATTCATTTCGTTCTACTCATAAAATATGGATCATCAGTTCTCTCGGGTATGCCTCCCCTATCCCTCTATGTGTTCTCTATTCCGCGTGTGGTTTGTCTGGTGGGTTTTCCGTCATTGGTCTATTCTTGGACATTTTCCTTAGTATTCTTTTGATGTTTGTTAGACACAACCTTTGGTCATAAATATGAATTGGAAGGGGGAATATAAGGGTTTCCTTCTGCCAAATATTGAACTGATCCTTTCCTCTTCAAGTAATTAGATACGTGAGTAGTTATAATTACCTCAACCACCAACACTAATCATCCATGGCTGGTCACGCGGCTCCATGCAGAAATAAGTATGTTGACAGGTGTTTCATTCAAGTTTGCAAGTGTATGCTAGAATGCACATGAATGTTCCTTTTTCTTCATTGAATCTTTTCCAATCCACCTCGCAAGTCCACCTCACCAATTTCACCTCACCAAATTCGACGTCACCAATTCCATATGGTGATATCATGGCTAGTACTCAAGTCATTCTCTCTCAATCATATCTATGGTGTTTTCTATTAATCAATAACATAATTGCATTCTTCGTAATCACATTATATGAAGTCTTAGAATAATTACAATCATGGGGGAAATCATGGTGTTACATTCCCCTACCCCTTAAAGAAAAATTGTCTTTAGTGCTTAAAACAATACATATATAATTATACAGAAAGCAAAAATGGGAAATTCCACTCCCATGGCATTGTCCATCTCCCAATTAACCTCATCTTCTTCAGCATGCTTGCATTTCATCTTGAATTGCACCAGGATGCATTGAGTTTTGGGATGGAATTATCCCTTTGGCTCCACCTGTATCACAGTCAAATCAATAACATGATTATAATCATGAACATATTTCTTTAGTAAAGACACATGGAACACATTATGAGATTTAATATTAGGCAGTAAAACAAGTCTATATGCTACTGTTACTACTCTTTCTAGGACTTCAAACAGTCCACAATAGCAGGATGATAACTTAGCACATGTACCCATCCTTACGTAACTCCTCTTGGGTTTCACTATGAGATACACATGATCTCCCACCTTGAAATATCTATGAGTTCTGTTATTGTATGCATAGGTCTTCTATATATCATGTGTTATTTTCAAATGCTTCCTTACTCTGATCATGGCCTGTTCCTTTTCCTTCAACAATTCTTTTCCAAGTGTAAGCTTTTCCACTAGACTATACCAACTAATTGGAACTTTTCACTTTCTTCCATACAGAGCCTCAAATGGGATCATCTTCATTGATTCATAATAACCATTGTTATAGAAAAATTATACAAAGGGTAGATATCCTTCCCATTATTTGGGTTGATGCATAATATGCATTCTCAGCATATCCTCTAGCACTAGGTTTACTCTCTCTATATGACCATCTATTTTAGGATGGTAGGACATGCAATCCCAATCCTGTAAACAAAACTTTCCAAAAGCTCGAAGTGAACTTAGCATCTCTACCCGAGATTATGGTCTTGACTAGACCATGCAATCCAAAAATTTCCTTCATAAAACATCTACAACTTCTATAAATTTAAAACTAGATTTAATGGGAATTAAGTGAGCTACTTTGCTCAACTTATCCACTACTACCATCATTGCATCATGTTTTTTCTAATTGTTTTTGGAAAAGAAATATTAAAATCCATGGATATTTTCTCCCATTTCCATTCTGGAATCTGTAAATATTGTAATAGTCCTGTAGGGTTCTTGTGCTCAACTTTTACCTGTTGATACTCTAGACACTTGACAATTTATTCAACAATGTCTTGCTTCATTCTTGGTCAATAATACAACTCCCTTATTGTTTTTACCATTTTATGGTAACCAGAATTACCTACATAAGGTCTCTTATGGAATTCATCCATGATCAATTTCTCTAGCTATGTTGAATTTGGAACATACAATTTGTTGTTGTACAATAGTATTCCATCAGTTGTAAGTTGATACCCTTCATATTTTTTCTCTCTGGGTTCTTGTTGCAATCCCTCTCTTACCTAATTGAAAATTTCATTTCCTTGCAAGAGGTTTCTAATACTGTTCTTAATGTGAGACTCTCCTACACTTGTTGTTGCTAAGTGCGTGGTATCCATGCTTCGACTGAGTGCATCTGCCACTCTGTTTTTTTTCCCTTTTATGATTTTTATACAAAAAATCAAAATCAAAATAGATAATCGGTGCCATCCATCTAGATTGTATAGAGTTAAACCTTGGATGGTCAAATAAACATTTAATCCAAAATTATGTCATAAAGACAAACCTCCTTCCAAACAAGTAATGTATCCACATATTCAATGCATGCACAATTGTTGTGAGCTCCAAATAATTGGTGACATAACTTTTCTCATGTTCATTTAGCTTTCTTTATTCATAATTGATCACTTTTCCTTGCTGCATAATAAATCCACCGAGTCCTTCCTTGCAAGAATCAATACAAACCAAGAAATCATTTTTCGTGTCTACAATATTAAAAATAGGGGCATTGGTCAAACCATGCTTAAGTACTGAAAGCTAGATTCACACTCTATTGACCATACAAATTTCTTCCCCTTTCCCTATAATGATGTAAGGGGAAATGACCAATATTGAAAAATACCTTTATAAATATTCTATAATACCCAACTAATCCCATGAAATGCCTTGCCTCTATCACATTCTAAGGGGTATGCCAATCCATGATTTCCTTTATATTTTTAGGATCTATCGCCACTCCTTCTGCTGAGATGGTGTGGCCTAAATAATGGATTTATTTATGAAAGAAGTCACACTTAATGAACTTAGCAAATAATTAGTGATCTCTCAACACTTGTAACACCATCTTGAGTTGTTCTTCATGCTCTTCTCTAGTATTTGAATACACCAAAATATCATCAACAAACACCAAGAAAAAATTATCCAAATATTTGTTGAGAACACTATTCATCAAGAACATGAATGTAGCTGGTGAATTGGTAAGTCTGAATGGAACCACCACGAACTCATTGTGCTCAATACTTGTTCTAAAGGTTTTCTTGTATATTTCCTCATCCTTAATCCTAACTCGATGATATCCATATATCAAATCAATCTTAGAGAAAACTACAACTCATCTGAGTTGATGCTAGTTATATTCATTGGTCTCCATTGATATTGTGCTAATTGCACGTGCCACACGGTTGAGAAAAGTAGGTGAAGACCAGTCCTTTTTGTTCCACAAAATGGGAGAGAAAGCCCTCTTTGAGGCCATGAAATACAAGTATGACACATACAAGCCCTCTTTTAACTTGAATCCCACGACAACGTCAGATTTGTTCATTTGTTGCATGCTTTGCAAGTTCAAATGGTCAAACCTTGAATGCAATAGTTTGTTGTCAAATTTACTATCAATTTCTATTAGCACACACCCATTCTTTTCTACATTTTAAAGTCTATATAAGTTTCCAATTCTAATGATAAACCCTACATCATTAGTCATCATAACAATAACATCATTTAAATTGAAAAGGGACTTGTATAATTGAATATATAATTCTACTTATGGGCCACAAATTATGAATCATTGAGTTACAAGTGAAGGAAGAGTTATGAATCATTGGATTGTGCTTGTGGTGTGTAACATATAAAGCTGGTGGTGGGGCTTCTTGGAGTAGAATCGGGACAGGACGCGGTGATACGCAGTTTGTTGTATGAATTAGGGTCTCAGAAAGTGGCGCCATATCCATACACAGTGGCAGAACTCACGGACATGATCTCTACTCTTAGAAATTCACTGGGACACAGAGGAATTGTTGATGAAGGACTGTTTGTTGAGAGAAAGGGATTTCGGAGCAGAGAGAAAGGTGCAAGGCAACATTCTTGACTCAGTAACTCATAGGATTAATTTGGGCTATTCCCAAGATCAAGTGTAACACACTTGACCCCCTTACTCTCCCTTACGATGGTGGGATAACCATTTTTCCTCTACTTCTTGGGATAAGAGTGTTGTTCATCAATGATTTAATGAGAACTTCTCTTATCACAAAGTTTGTTCTATTAAATTCTACTTGTTTAATCCCCAAAAATACTAGGAAAATCCATATATGGAGCTCGCTACAGTGACTAGGGACTTACGCACCCTCAATCGGATGGTTAGAACCACTTCTCGCCTCTAGATCGAAGATCTAAAATGACTCGGACTTCTTCCTGTCGGAACGCTAAGTTGTAGGTCTAAATTTCCATTTCGACGACTTCGTTGCGATGGATCATTTCGACAAATCCAATGAATCTCGGACTCGGCAACCAATGGATCTGATCTAAGAAGTCCTTCAAATCATGCATCGAGTATCTCTTGTCTTCTCTATTTCTCGTTAGATGAACAAGTGGGTCCCATGACAATCCTACAACTGAGGTCACATTGTGCCCACCCTCCGATCCATGACTCACATTCACTCTTCCCCATCAGATTAAATCCACTCCGAGCACCAAAGGTGACTTTGGTTAGTTCACTCTGACGACATTCTCCAACGATCCTCATGAAATCTCAACCAATGGCCAATATTTGCTTGAAGGTATTTCACTGCATGGTATTTAAGGGTTCTAGACCCTCCTCGGGACGAACCTCACAAGATCTAATAGCTAACATCTGTTGTAATGTCTCCTGATAGATCAACGATCCTGGGACTATTCCATCGTTGGAATCCCAAGTCATAAAACAATTTTCTCAAGTCCCTTCTCTTCATGTCTTACAGATTTGCAAAAATTCCAAAACAAGTGCTTTGGCATACTATGATACTTCTATATTAGTGGACACTTATATGGGTTATGGACCCATTTATTACATATCTCGTAGTATCCTCCTCCAAGTAATGGATTCGATGCTCCTGTCACCAAATATTGTGCGACAGTTAGGCATTTGTCCTTCTGATGGCCTTCATGTGAGGTAGCCCAAGACCATTGCCACATAATGTTATTATTATTTTAAACCATGTGAATTAGTAACTCATAGGATTGATTTGGGCTATGCCGAAGATCAAGTGTAACACACCCATCTCCCTAACTCTCCCTTAGGATGGTGGGATGTCCATTTTACCTCTACTTCTTAGGATAAGAGTTTTGTACATCAATGTTTTAATTCAAACTTCTCTTATCACAAAATTTTTTGTATTAAATTCTACTTGTTTAATCCACAAAAGTACTAACCAAATCGCTCTATAGAGCTCATTGGAGTGAATAGGTACTTACACATCCTCGATCGGGCGATTAGAACCACTTCTCTCCTCTAGATCGAATATCTAAAATGACTCAGACTTATTCCTTTCAAAACACTAGGTTGTAGGCCTAAATTTCCATTATGACGGCTTCATTCCGATGGATCATTTTGACAAATCCAATGACTATCAATCTCGACAACCAATGGTTCTGATCTAAGAATTCCTTCAACTCACCCGATAAGTATCTCTTGTCTTCTCCATTTCTCGTCAGATGATCTCACAATTTTCCATGAAGGTTACTCTCCTTCACTCCATTGGGAACAATAAAATTTTCCCTCTTCCCATTGATCTCAAGACCTCCACGGGTTTATCAACAACCTTCCCAAATGGATTTAGTTTGCAAAAGGGAGTCAGTTATAATCTATATAGTCCATCGATGACCTCCTCTTAATAATGTCATTTTTTTTCCAGTAAGTACCAAGCCGTTGTCCTGAAATGTTTCAGTCTGGATCTGGGTCTTCTCTTTTCAAGGGTGACCATTAATCTGTTGGGGGGGCTTTATATTTCTTCAAATTAGCTTCCCATCAGCACTTTCCATTAGAGTTAAGCATGTCAGTCTCCTCCTCGCTCCCTCTTTCGACTGTGAGTTTACAACTCATTCTATTTTCTATACTTCTGTGTGGGAAACCATCTTCAACTTATTAGTTGATATAGAAAGATATCGGTGGCCACCCACCTTTTCCAACTAGCTCAAAACAATTTTTTGACAATTTTGGCAATTTACTATTTTTAGCAGTTTTAACTTCTGGGGCCATTTTGAGGGCCTAAATGAAGGTTTTTCTAGATCCAGCCTCTCTACGATAGCCAAATAAATGAATGAGCCACCAAAATGAATCTCCTCGACGATACCTTTCCAACGAGCTATCACACGACTAAGACATAGATCGTATGAAAAAGTTGCGACCCTGGAAAGTTGATGTACTATTTTACCGAAACGAGGCCCACTTGAATTTTGGCGCTTCATCTCCTAGGGTTAGGTTTTTGGATGTCTAGGGTTTTTGGCATTCTTGTTTATTGTAAAAATGCCTTCAAAGACTCATTGTAATCTTCTTCTTACAAATGCACCCAGCCGTCACATCGCTTCTCAGAGATAATCTGCCACCATTCCAGCAAGCTTGTTTCCACTGCATTTTACAGTTTCATCTTATTTCGTTATTGAATAGAAAACCAGTTCTACTGTATCTCTGTTATTTTGTGTTAAGCACATGTTAATAATATTTATTCATTTTGTTCTTCTCATAAAATTTTTATCAGTGGTATTATAGTGGTCTACTCCTTGTCATCTTAATGCATGTCCCCAACGAGGTCGAAGTACAAAGAGTTGGGTCTCGAGCTTGTTTCTCTTGAGGACAAAATCTTTCACATGCCCAAGCGACCTCTCATGGCAAGAGAAAATAAATATGATGGGACAAGAGATCCTTTCAAACTGTTGATTGAGGAAGCCCTCACTTAACAGAGGAATGAGATGATGGATAGTTTCATGCAAATCCTTCGACGACTACCAGCAGGCGACACATCTTCTTCGAACGGAGGCGCCACCCCCTTCAAGGTACTAAGAACCTTTGATATTCCTGTATTTGAAGGTCAAATAGACGCAGATGTTGTATACAAGTGGTTGAATCTACTAGAAGGATATATTTATGTCCATATCTTTTCGAATAGAGAAAAAATTACTTTTGCGCTCCTCAAAGTCGTTCCCTATGTCAAATATTGGTGGGAAACTTTTTGTGAGAAAAAGGAAATAGAGGTAAGCTCATTATTTTTAGCCACGGCCACCTGGGAATCCTTCAAGGATGTTATTAAGGAACAATACTACCCTGTCGGAAGTTATGACACCCTGTATACCAAATCGACCACACTGTGGCAAGAAAGAGACCAAGTAGTGCCAGATTTCACAAATACCTTCCATACCTTGTGCACCAAGTTCGGTATCAAAGATTCGGAGAGACATCTGGTTCTCAAGTATCGCAGTGCTCTGCATAGATACATCCAGACCGAAATGGAATTTCTGGACATCTCATCCTTGGGCGCGACCTACCGATATTCCCTCAAAATCGAGTAGAAGCTCAAACAAAAGACACGGCAATTTGGGCCTCGGAACCCCGCACAACAAAAGACAGGAAAGGGCAGCCCCAACCCACAGAACAAAGGACAAAGAAAATATGGACAGTATCAGGAAAACTAGTCCAGACCGCAAGAAAAGAAGGACACCAGAAAGACAAAGAAAGATACTGGGAAGTGGTGCGACTTCCATAAGAGCCCTTGGCATAACACTGTTGACTGCCACTCATAGCAGTTGCTTGTGGCCAAAGTTAAAGCCTCTGAATCAGATGTAGATTCTGACTCTGAGCCAGAACCACAAAGGGGAAGACAGATCATTGACGTGGAACCTATTTCCACCGTTTCTACCACCAATCTCTTTCCTGGTGAACCAAACGAGCCATAAGAAGGAGGCGCCTCTTCCGTTCATAGATGTGGGTAAAAGGCACCCTGTTGCACTTCCTCGTTGATAGTGGTAGCTAGAAGAACCTAATATCAGGAGAGGTCATCAAGCGGCTGGCCCTACCAACAATGTTGCCCCCACAACCCTACACCATTGGATCGCTCTGCCAAGGAAGCAATATCTGCGTCAGCCAAGAGTGCCAAATTTTGTACGACAACAAGCCCTTCAAAGACGAGGTATTATGTGATGTTTCTCCTCTTGAGGTTTGTGTTGTTCTTTTGGGCCAACCTTATTTATGGAAAGGTCATGCTGTATATGAGTCTAGGCCTCATAGTGTTATTATTACTTTGAACAGGAAATTATACAGGATACAGGAGGTAGTCCCACCTAGTGTTATTTCCTTGATCTATTCTAATAAATGCAGGAAGGTCATCTCTCAGACGGGGAAGTTTGTCTTCTTCATGATTCACTCTCAAAATATGAGAAAGGTCACAACCACATCCAGGGTCTCTGCGGCCGACCTCTCCACACACCATAAGCAAGTAGATAAGTTCGTGGAAGAATACTCGGATATCTTCTCCTTACATACAGGGGTACCTTTGCACTCCCAGGTCAAGCACCCCATAGATCTGACCTAGGTGCACCACTGCCCAATGGGACAGTCTATCGCCGCTCTTTGTTAGAGAATGAGGAGATCAAGCAACAGATCCAAGAAATCCTCCACAAGGGGCACATCCCTCCCATCTCATCACCTTGCGGGAGCCCAATTGTGTTGGTAGAGAAGAAATATGGAACCTAGCGACTCTGTATTGATTACCGGGCTCTGAATAAAATCACAGTCAGAAATCGATACCCAATTCCCTGAATCGACGACCTCCTTGATGAACTCACGGGGGCCAAATACTTTAGTAAGATTTATCTAAATTCCGACTACCACCAGGTCCTGATAGAACAAACAGATGTATGGAAGACGTCCTTCAAGTCAAAGGAAGGCCTTTTTGAATGGTTGGTCATGCCCTTTGGTTTGACAAATGCTCCATTCACTTTCATGAGGATGATGGACGATATGCTGTGACCATTCACCAATACTTTTGTAGTGGTGTATCTGGATGACATTCTAATTTACAACAAGACTTGGGCCGAACACTTGCAACATATTCAGCAGGTTATGCACACCCTGTGGCAGCACAAGCTATACGCCAACTTGGAAAAATTCTCCTTCAGCATGGACAAGGTCCATTACCTAGGCTACATCATTGATCAGCATGGCGTACATGTGGATCCAGCCAAGATCCAAGTCATCCATGACTGGCGAGCCCCAAAAACACTCACTGAGCTTCAGATCTTCTTGGGCCTTGCCAATTTCTACCGCAGGTTTGTGTTGGGATGCTCCATTATTTCATGGGCCCTCAGCCAAATAAACAGGGGTAGTGGTAAGCAAAAATTTGCATGGGGCCAGTCCCAACAACAAGATTTCGATGATTTGAAGCAATGCTTGTGCTCAACCCTAGTAATTTCACTACAAGACCTGCAACATCCATTTGAGATCAAGACAAATACTTCAGACTATGTTTTGGGCGCTGTTATCACTCAGCACGACCACCCCCTGGCCTATCATAGTGAGAAACTGTCGGATATTGTGCGTAAGTACCCTACTTAGGACAAATAAATGTACTCCATTGTGTAAGTCTGCCGCCAGTGGAGACATTACATTCTTGGGAAGGAGACAGTCATCCACACTGATCATAAGACACTACAGTTCATGCAAACACAGGGAAAATTGTAGAATGATTGCCATCAAAAGTGGTCCACATACTTGCAGCAATTCCACCTCAACATCAAGTATAAAAAAGGAAGCACAAATCGCCTCACTGATTGCCTCAACAAACCGACAGTCGTGTCACTCACCACAATGCTAGACTCTTGTAGCCATGAGACATATGGATGGCCCCAACTCTATGAGATAGACCCTGACTTCGCCACCACCTACCAAATGTTGGGTGCAAATGTAGTTGTCGATAATTTCCATCTTCAGGATGGGTTGCTGTGTCGTCTGGGAAATATATTTGTTCCATCAAGTGAGCGCACGAAGCTAATATGGGAAGCCCACTACAGTCGGGTGGCAGGACACTTCGTCGTTGAAAAGAAAGTGGTGATGCTATAGAAACATTTATATTGCCCGAAACTTCGACAGGACGTCAGTAAGTATATCAAGTCATTCACTGTCTATGCTATTGCCAAACTGACCACTAAGAAACAGGGCCTATACAGCCCTCTTCCTACTCCTGACAGACCATGGGAATCCATCTCAATGGACTACATGTCGGACCTCCCGTCCACCAAGTGGGGAAATGACTGTATTTTTGTGGTTGTTGATCACTTTTCTAAGATGGCGATTCTGTTTTTTTGCAAGAAGAGCGTCATAGCAGAGGCCATTGACAAGCTCTTCTTTGAGCGAGTCTGGGTACATTTTTGAATCCCACTAACCATTTTCTCAGATCGAGATAGTCAATTTCTCAGCACATTCTGGTCGAGCCTCTGGTCACTATTGGACACCAAGCTCACCAAATCCACAACATTCCACCCCCACACAGATGGCCAAACCGAGGTTGTAAATTGAATGATTGTGCATATCCTTCGCATGTATAATTCAAATCACCCTCGCACATGGGATGAGATCCTTCCCTATGTCTAACATAGCTACAACCGAGCCATGCATAGCTCAACTGGCCACATCTCCTTTCAGGTGGGCTTGGGATTCCAACCATTGGGTCCCATATATGTTTCACTTCCCCTTCCAGTCACCTTGACCGACTCATCTCCTGTTCCAACTGAAGCTGACAAAGCCACCTAGTTCATTGAGTGGATCCAACACAGAGCAATTGCAACTGCAAATAAAGCGCACAGAGCAATTGCAACTGCAAATAAAGTGCACAGAACAATGTATAGATCATTTTATTTCAATGTGTAATGTAAACTTTTAATATTATATAATTTGGGTTTGATAATTGTTTAAAATATAGTGACAATGCAAATTGCTAGATATAATAAAAATATACATAATATACATGGCGTTGTGGAATTTTAGGTGCAATTATAAAATATTAAATATATAATAATTTAATTATAAAACGTTATTATATTTTTCAAAGGTTAAAATATTTAAATAACTTTGAATGATATAATTTTAATTTTTTTTTAATATTAAGTAATAATTAATTTATTTATAAAAATAAAATTAAGTTTATTCACTTATAACATTATTTGCAATTTAATATAGTGAATGCGAAAGAGTTAGCTTAAGTGATTATTCTTTCAATAATGTTGGGAAGCTTAACAGACTAAAGGCATTGAACCTGATATAATATAATATATCTCATAACAAAATAATGTTAAAATGGATAATTTAATTGACATTGATGTAATTTTGGTTTTTCCTATTTATGTGATTTTTTTTTCAATTATTTTTGGAAACTCAAAAGATTAAATTTATTGAACGTAACAATTTTGAGAACAAAATAATGTTATGAATGGATAACTTAATTGACATGGATGTAGTTTTGTTTTTCTTATATTTTCAAAAGTGTAATGAGAACACAATAATGTTATAAATGGACAATTTAATTGAGATGGATATAAATTCTCTTCTCTTATATTTCCAAAAGTATAATGCATATAGCCATTACCCAAGAATAGTTGAGGTTGATACAAAACTAAACCTATCTACGAGGTGAAAATCTACATAAAATTTATTTTTTATTCCCTGTTAAATTAAAAAATTCTCCACCTCATTAGTTATCCCATACTTTTCGAGGAAACAAACTTCAATCCTTTTATATTAAAAACTTGTTCTCATTTCACATAAGGTCCAAGCTAGAAAGGAGTGAAGGGAGTTGTGAATGCTTATCCATATATCTAGATTGGGGAGATAATAGATCTAGATTAAGATGGGTTTTTGTTAATCTATTATTATTATTATTATTATTATTATTAAGATATCATTGCCAAATGTGAGGTATCCCAAGAGCATTGCCACATTATTTTATTATTATTTTTAACCATGGGAATCAGTAACTCATAGGATTAATTTGGGCTATGCCCAAGATCAAGTGTAACACACTTGACCCCCTAACTCTCCCTTACGATGGTGGGATGTCCATTTTTCCTCTACTTCTTGGGATAAGAGTTTTGTTCATCAATGATTTAATGAGAACTTCTCTTATCACAAAGTTTGTTGTATTAAATTCTACTTGTTTAATCCCCAAAACTACTAGCAAAATCCATCTATGGAGCTCGCTACAGTGACTAGGGACTTATGCACCCTCAATCGGATGGTTAGAACCACTTCTCGCCTCTAGATCGAAGATCTAAAATAATTCAGACTTCTTCTTGTCGGAACACTAGGTTGTAGGTCTAAATTTCCATTCCGACGGCTTCATTCCGATGGATCATTTCGACAAATCCAATGAATCTCGGACTCGGCAACCAACGGATCTGATCTAAGAAGTCCTTCAAATCACGCAACGAGTATCTCTTGTCGTCTCTATTTCCCGTTAGATGAACACGTGGGTCCCATGACAATCCTACGACTGAGGTCACATTGTGCCCACCCTCTGATCCATGACTCACGTTCACTCTTCCCCGTCAGATTAAATCCACTCCGAGCACCGAAGGTGACTTTGATTAGTTCACTCTGACGACATTCTCCAATGGTCGTCATGAAATCTCAACCAATGGCCAAGATTTGCCTGGAGGGATTTGACTGCATGGTAGATAAGGGTTCTAGACCCTCCTCGAGATGGACCTCCCAAGATATAATAGCTAATATCCATTGTAATGTCTCCTGATAGATCAACGATCTTGGGACTATTTCATCGTTGGAATCCCAAGTCATAAAACACTTTCCTCAAGTCTTACAGATTTGAAAAAGTTCCAAAACAAGTGCTTTGGCGTACTATGATACTTCTATATTAGTGGAAACTTATTTGGGTGATGGACCCATTTATTACATATCTCGTAGTATCCTCCTCCCGGTAATGGATTCGGCGCTCCTGTCGCCAAATATTGCGCGACAGTTAGGCATTCGTCTTTCTGATGGCCTTCAGTCATACATTTTGTACATCAGACTTCTTCTCACTTCTCTTTTCCCTTTGTCATTTCTTCCATTTGAATTGTCAATGTAGCCAACTATGTTTGAACTTGTTCCATTCCTCCACTGTATCGCACCAGAAATGACTTCAGTTTCATCGCAATTTCTAATTCCTCAGGATGCGATGCAACATTCTACTGGATCAATGGTCTGTGAATGTGTGGTATAAGCCCTACAATAAACCATTCTTGGTGCTTTTGATCTAGGATCTGGAAATTTAATCTACCCATCACATCCTTAAATATATGGTCGTAACCCCATATTGACTTTGTTTGTACATGTTTGATCTCCTTCAGTTTTGTGATATACTATGAATCTGACTTTGGCTTCTTGAAGTCCTTCGATAGTGATTTCTTAATCTCTGCCAAAGTTCTGGTGTTGGATATATGGGCTGACCCGTGTTCTACCTTAGTTCTCCAACAAAACCCTTTTCACCGTCAGCCCTTATGGTAAACCAAAAGGCTACACCACTTGCAAAGTTCCCAAGGCAGTCTCACCCGAGATGGCTTATGGGTGACTGTAGGACACATATGTCTGTAGTCATGGAAGGGGTTGAGAATGTTCTTTTACTTTTTCTCCTACTATAAAATTCATTCTACCATAATATCCATCTAATCTACTACTTTATCCATTAATAAGATCTATTTTTCATAATTATTGTAGTGCACACTCTAAATAAAACCTAACATATGCATTCATTAATCCATTCATTCATACATAAAAGAAGCATAGTACACATAGAAACACGATTTTACCGTGGTTCACCCCCCAGGCTACTTCCACAAAGATCTTCTGCTTATTTCTTATTCATCAAAATATCTTTTTGCGCATTACATCATATGGTTTAATAATGGTGAGGCTGACCAATATCACAGCAAGCTCCATAGATTGCGACCTAACCCTCAACTAAATCTCAAACTTTCCTCCATCCGAGTTTTGTAGCTCTCAATAAAATACAGACTTCGACGATAACCTGGGGCCCTACTACCAAGCGCTTTGGGACTTTGTGTTTCACGTCTCCCAAGGGAAGTTCACTTATCCTCTCTGAATTTTGATATGCGAACTCCCTCCAAGACCCAGTATACGTTCCACATTGTCCCTTCTTTCGACGAATGCAATCAAATCGTGAGTTCGTGTCTCGGGTATTTGGATGTGAGTCCACCCTGACTCTTATGATCCCCGATCTTTTGATAGAGTCAGATCAATGGTCGACGATCTTTCATGATCCATCGGTCCCAATCTCCTCTCTCACGAATCAGGATTTCGCATCTCGCGAGTTTGGAGGTTGGCTTACCTCTATTTCCCCGATTCCTGATTTTTCGATATCCGCTTTCCAGATGAATGGTATGGATCCCTCCTTCGATCAATGACTGTGATCCTTTCGCAAACTCGAACTTCGCGAGATATCACGACTCCTATCTCTGACTTCCTGAGTTATGATTAAGAAAAATGCCAATCTCTCGCCACACCTCCCTTCTCAATGGACGGCTAGGATCTTTTCGCAAGATCGGACTTCCCGAGTTTTCTCTCTTGTGCAACTCCAAAAAGGTTAAATCTCATGAACTTTCCTCTAGATCCAACGTTTGTTGGTCCATGCGCTCAGATCTGACCGCTGAGATCTGATCTCCTCTACACTCTTTCCTCGTCGTATGGACTCTGATCTGACGGCCTAGGTGGGCTCCAATAGATCCTTGGATCTATGGCCCATATCACATCATGATTTCAGATTTCATAGGTTTAGTCGCACCAACACGTGATTCTCCCTTCGCACGAACTTTGAACTCACTGATACGACGGTCGAGGTGGGTCCCTATATATCCTTAGATCTACAACCCATAACACATCATGATTTTGGGTTTCAGAATTCAAAGGATCCGTCCCTTCCATGATGATTATCAACATTCATCAGACCTACGAAGGTTGAAGAAGTCGAGGCGCTAATGCCTGTGTTCCTTCCTCAAATCTAACGGCTGTGATAGACCTCATATCTTCCCAAACTAATCTCATCCATTCAACTTCCAAACAAAAGGAGACTCCCTTTCGATACTTTAATTTTTTTCTATCCCTCCTGATCTTCGTCAGTTATGAAAGATTTAAGAGAGTTACACTCTTTCTGCTGGACTTAACACATAGAGGGATCTTCGGCACAACTATTGCGCTCCTTCATCAAGTCTAAGACTTAAGTGGTTCTTGGTCTCTGCTTGCCTCGTAGAGAGTTGGTGCATATATTCACTACCTCTCTTGAACTCAACGAACTTCTTCCTCCAAGGGACTCAGAACTACTAGGTGTGTCGACATGCGTACATGAAACTGTACCTAAGGTCGACGAACTCACAATTAGTGGCTCTAGATCAAGCCACCATAGGACGCAAGAATTTACTACTATAAAACATGTCTTATCCATATGATTTCCTAATTTCCTACTTTCACATTTAGGGAGATACAAAAGAAGAAAATACAGTATAAAACATTAATAAAACATAACCATCCCCGCAACATTCAAAGGATATCCAACTTAAACTCACAGTACCACTTAAATACACAAGATATGCGATCACTTATCTATTACAGGTGGTAGCCAACTCACTGACTGTGGGTGTGCATCCTTCCACCCTACCATAGGCTCATAGGCGTTCATTCTTAGCACTCTAGCCACCCCCATGCCAAGCCATGATATAACCAGGGAACTCTCGCAATTCTCAAGGATTCTTTCTCTGTTCAACTTCTACTCGGGTTCTGTTCTCTGCAACTTTCAGATATTTCTCTCTATTATGGCCTCGACGACGTTTATCTGATGCTCACCCAACATCAATCTCACGGCCTTCTGGTCATTATCCCTTGGAGATCTTTGTGCATCTCCCTTACAAGCTTGCGCTCTCATCTGGTGTCTCTTTCCTGGTTTTCCGTGTGTGTCTATCTTACCTTCCTTATTTTTGGAAGGTTCCTGACCTATCATGTTCCTTCTGTCAGAAGGAAGCTCGGGTCTTCAGGTCTCTGTGGTACTTTGG
Source organism: Picea glauca (assembly GCA_000966675.3). Lineage (NCBI taxonomy): Eukaryota > Viridiplantae > Streptophyta > Pinopsida > Pinales > Pinaceae > Picea > Picea glauca. The sequence goes on along the minus strand of JZKD02S1673195.1, from coordinate 258,904 downwards.
GCTAACATTCTGCAGCTAGAGCATGCTCCAATTCATGGGGGTGGTTGATAATTCAACCACTGGTCCTTTCTTCATTAACTAATTTCTCTGCTTGGGATCCGAAGGAGGTTTTTCATCCTCATCAAGGGAAATTTGGGGTTATTTGATATAATGAAACCTCTCTTATAGTTTTCACATTCTTTCCTCTAGTGATATCATGGCCAGTACTTTCAAGGCATCACCCCCACAGTGAGTTATTCGCAACTCAAACGATAATACATTTACATGAAACATGGATATTACAAGATCCATTGTTATTATTATTAGGAGACTGTTTCCAAATCTGAGGTAACTCAAGACCATTGTAAGATTATTTTATTAATATTTTTAACCATGGAAATTAGTTACTCTTAGGATTGATTTGGGCTATGCTAGAGATTAACCATGGATGCTTTTCCTTCCATTACCTCAAATCCTAAACTTTAAACTATATGCAACTGCAAATAAAGAGCACAGAGCAATCAGGTCAATTCCTACTGCAAATAAAGTGCACTGAACAATTTGTTCAATTTTTATCGATCATTTTATATAACACATACCCAAGAATGAAAGTGTAATGCATATAACCAGTACCCAAGAATGAAAGTGTAATGAATATAACCAATACAATGCATGTAATCTATTTTTATTATTGTGAGGTAATCCAAGACCAATCCATTCTTATTATTATTAAGAGACTATTGGTAAATGTGAGGTAACTCAAGACCCTTGCAGGATTATTTTATTAATTTTTTTAACAATGGAAATCAATCATTCTTAGGATTGATTTGGGCTATGCTCGAGATCAATCCTACTACTTAACCATGTTATTGTATTATTTTATTGCCAATTTCTATATGTGAGCTAGCCCACCAATAATGATAATGGGCACCAACCTACTAACATGAGTCATTGAGAAGAAGTAAGTAATTAAGGATCAACAAGGAAAACACAAATGATGAAAACAATAATTTAAGGTATTAGGCCTCTTAATCAAACCTAAAACACAAATGATGAAAACAATACTTCAAAGTATTAGGAATCTTAATCAAACCCTTAGAGTAATTATGTTGTGGTTTATAGGGACATATTCCTTAAAGAATGGGAAATGATGATTCCCTATATAAACCAATATGAGACGGTCCAAACATTCATAAATGATTAGGACTTGGAATTGACACATTGTGACAAGGGCATGATATGTATGAGGTACAAAACATCCCTTGAATGAAGCATAAATGATAGCTAGATTCAATTATGACCATATACCTTAGTGAGATAACTCAACTAGATTTTAGTGTGAAGTTTAGGAAATTTCACCTATTCTTCAGCTCTCAGTTTGGAATCAAATTCAGGGCCAGACAAGAGAATAAAAACCAGGGTAACCACCCAGCTCCTCAAGGATTACATGCATGCCCCATTTAGATCGAGGATGAGGCTGAGTCCAGTGTTATTTTACAGTCAGTTATGACCATAAACCTTAGTGAGATAACTCAACTAGATTTTAATGTGGAGTTTAGGAAATTTCACCTATTCTTCCGCTCTAAGTTTGGAATCAAATTCAGAGTCAGATAGGAGAATAAAAACCGGGGTAACTACCCAAATCCTCCAGGATCGCGTGCATGCCCCATTCAAATCGATGATGAGGACGCGCCCAGTGTTGTTTTAGGCGATGCATACAAAGGGAAGGGTCTTCTCAAATCTCTTGAGAAGTCCACGACCCAATACTTTGGGTCCTGATCTTCATTCTCTGTGATTTTTTTGGTTTCTAAAATCATAAGTTTTTTGTCTTTCTTGATCTACATATAATCCATTTTTCGTACCCCATTAAATTAATTAATTCTCCACCTCATTCATGGACTAACTGCTTTGGATTAGTTATTCCATACTTCTGGAGGAAGAAAAATTCAATCCTTTTTATATTAAATACTTCTTCTCATTTCACAAAAGTTCCAAGATAGAAAGCAGTGGGAGTGAAGGGAGTTGTGAATCTTTATTCATATATCTAGATTCAGGAGATAATATATCTATATTAAGATGGATTGTCATTAATCTATTATTATTATTATTAACACATCATTGCCGAATGTGAGGTAGCCCAAGACCATTGCCATATTATGTTATTATTATTTTAAACCATGGGAATCAGTAGCCCATAGGATTGATTTGGGCTATGCCGAAGATCAAGTGTAACACACCTGACCCCCTAACTCTCCCTTAGGATGGTGGGATGTCCATTTTACCTCTACTTCTTAGGATAAGAGTTTTGTACATCAATGTTTTAATTCAAACTTCTCTTATCACAAAATTTGTTGTATTAAATTCTACTTGTTTAATCCCCAAAAGTACTAACCAAATCTCTCTATGGAGATCATTGGAGTGAATAGGTACTTACACATCCTCGATCGGATGGTTAGAACCACTTCTCTCCTATAGATCGAATATCTAAAATGACTCAAACTTCTTCCTTTCAGAACACTAGGTTGTAGGCCTAAATTTCCATTCCGATGGATCATTCTGACAAATCCAATGACTATCAAACTCGACAACCAATGGTTCTATTCTAAGCGTTCCTTCAACTCACCCGATAAGTATCTCTTGTCTTCTCCATTTCTCGTCAGATGATCTGACAATTTTCCATGAAGGTTACTCTCCTTCACTCCACTAGGAACAATAAAATTTTCCCTCTTCCCATTGATCTCAAGACCTCCACGGGTTTATCAACAACTTTCCCAAATGGATTTAATTTGCAAAAGTGAGTCTCCCAGTCTCCTCCTCACTCCCTCTTCTGACAATGAGTTTACAACTCACTCTATTTTCTATACTTGTGTGTGGGAAACCATCTTCGACTTCTCAGTTGATCCATATGGATATCGGTTGCCACCCACCTTTTCCACCTCGCTCAAAACAATTTTCTGACAATTTTGGCAATTTACTTTTTTTAGCAGTTTTAACTTTTGGGGCCATTTGAGGGCCTAAATGAAGGTTTTTCGGGATCCATCTTCTCAATGATAGCCAAATAAATGAATGAGCCCCCAAAATGAATCTCCTTGACCATACCTTTGCAACGATCTTTCACACGACTAAAACGGAGATCGTATGAAAAAGTTACGACCCTAGGAAGTTGTACTATTTTACCGAAATGGGGCCCAGTTGAATTTTGGCGCTTCATCTCCTAGGGTTAGGTTTTTGGATGTATAGGGTTTGTGGAATTCTTGATTATTGTAAAAATTCCTTCAAAGCCTCATTGTAATATTCTTCTTCTGAATGCGCACACTCGTCACATCTCTTCTCAGAGATAAGCCGCCACCATTCCAGCAAGCTCGTTTTTGCTGCATTTTACAGTTTCATCTTATTTCATTATTGAATAGAAAACCAGTTCTACTGTATCTCTGTTATTTTGTGTTAAGCACATGTTAATAATCTTTATTCATTTTGTTCTTCTCATAAAATTTGTATCAGTGGTATTAGAGCGGTCTAGTCGTTGTCGTCTTAATGCATGTCCCCAACGAGGTCGGAGTACAAAGAGTTGGGTCTCGAGCTTGTTTCTCTTGAGGACAACATCTTTCACATTCCCAAGCGACCTCTCATGGTAGGATAAAATAATGATGATGGAACAAGAGATCCTTTCAAATTGTTGATTGAGGAAGCCCTCACTTAACAGAGGAATGAGATGATGGATAGTTTCGTGCAAATCCTTTGGCGACTACCAGCAGGCGACACATCTTCTTCGAACGGAGGCGCCACCCCCTTCAAGGTACTAAGAAAATTTGATATTCCTGTATTTGAAGGTCATTTAGACGCAGATGTTGTATACAAGTGGTTGAATCTACTAGAAGGATATATTTATGTCCATAACTTTTCGAATAGAGAAAAAATTACGTTTGCGCTCCTCAAAGCCGTTCCCCATGTCAAAGATTGGTGGGAAAATTTCTGTGAGAAAAAGGAAACAGAGGAAACCTCTTTATTTTTAGCCACGGTCACCTGGGAATCCTTCAAAGATTCTATTAAGGAACAATACTACCCTTTCGGAAGTTATGACGACCTGTATACCAAATGGACCACACTGTGGCAAGAAAGAGACCAGACAGTGCCAGATTTCACAAATATCTTCCATACCTTGCGCACCAAGTTGGGTATCAAAGATTTGGAGAGACATTTGGTTCTCAAGTATTGCAGTGCTCTTCATAGATACATCTAGACTGAAATGGAATTTCTGGATATCTCATCCTTGGGCGTGGCCTACCGATATGTTGTCAAAATCGAGCAGAAGCTCAAACAAAAGACATGGAAATTTGGGCCTCGGAACCCCGCACAAAAATAGAAGAGAAAGGGCAGCCCCAACCCACATAACAAAGGACAGATAAAATATGGACAGTATCAGGAAAACTAGTCCAGACCGCAAGCAAAGAAGGACACCAGAAAGACAAAGAAAGATATTGGGAAGTGCTGCGACTTCCATAAGATCCCTTGGCATAACACTGTTGACTGCCACTCAAAGCAATCACTTGTGGCCGAAGTGAAAGCCTCTGAATCAGATGCAGATTCTGACTCTGAGCCATAAACACAAAGGGGAAGACGGATAATTGACGTGGAACCTACTGCCACCGTTGTTACCACCAAGCTCCAGCCTGGTGAACTAGACGAGCCATAATAAGGAGAGCACCTCTTCCATTCACAGATGTGGGTAAAAGGCACCCTGTTGCACTTCATCATTGATAGCGGTAGCTAGAAGAACCTCATATCAGCAGAAGTCATCAAGCGGTTGGCCCTGCCAACAACACCGCACCCACAACCCTACACCATTGGATGGCTCCACCAAGGAAGCAATATCCGTGTCGGCCAACAGTGTCTACTGTCATATGACAACAAGCCCTTCAAAGACAAGGTATTATGTGATGTTTCTCCTCTCGAAGTTTTTGTTGTTCTTTTGGGCCAACCTTATTTATGGAAACGCCATGTTGTATATGAGTCTAGGCCTCGTAGTGTTATTATTACTTTGAACAGGAAATTGTACAGAATACCTGAAGCAGTCCCACCTAGTGCTATTTCCTTGATCCCTGCTAAGAAATGAAGGAAGGTCATCTCTCAGATGGGGAAGTTTGTCTTCTTCATGATTCACTCTCAAAATATGTGAAAGATCACAACCACATCCAGGGTCTCTACGAACGACTTCTCTACACAGCAGAAGCAAGTAGATAAGGTCGTGGAATAATACTCGAATATCGTCTCCTTACCTATATGGGTACCTTTGTACTGCAAGGTAAAGCACCCCAGAGATCTGACCCCAGGTGCATTGCTACCCAATGGGATAGTCTATCGCCACTCTTTGTTAGAGAATAAGGAGATCAAGCGACAGATCCAAGAACTCCTCCACAAGGGGCACATCCCTCCCATCTCGTCACCTCGCGGGAGCTCAATCGTGCTGGTACAGAAGAAATATGGAACCTAGCGACTCTGTATTGATTACCTGGCCCTGAATAAAATCACAGTTAGAAACCGATACCCAATTCCCCGAATCGATGACCTCCTTGATCAACTCACGGGGGCCAAATCCTTCAGTAAGATTGATCTGAATTCTAGCTACCACTAGGTCCCGATAGAATAGACAGATGTATGGAAGATCTCCTTCAAGTCAAAGGAAGGCCTTTTTGAATGGTTGGTCATGCCCTTTGGTTTGACGGATGCTCCAACCACTTTCATGAGGATGATTGACGATATTTTGTGACCATTCACCAATACTTTTGTAGTGGTGTATCTGGATGACATTCTAATTTATAGCAAGTCTTGGGCCAAACACTTGCAGCATATTCAACAGGTTTTGCACACCCTATGGTAGCACAAGCTATACGCCAACTTGGAAAAATTCTCCTTGGCACGGACATGGTCCATTACTTGGGCTACATCATTGATCAGCATGGTGTACATGTGGATCCAGCCAAGATTCAAGTCATCCGTGACTGGCCAACCCAAAAAACACTCACTGAGCTTCGGAGCTTCTTGGGCCTTGCCAATTTCTACCGCAGGTTTGTGTTGGGATTCTCCCATATTGCATGGGCCCTCAGCCAAATAAACAGGGGAGGTGGTAAGGAAAAATTTGCGTGGGGCCAGTCCCAACAACAAGAGTTCGATGATTTGAAGAAATTCTTGTGCTCAGCCCCAATAATTTCACTACAAGACCTACAACATCCCTTTGAGATCGAGACAAATGCTTCAGACTATGTTGTGGGTGACGTTATCACTTAGCACAGCCACCCCGTGGCCTATCATAGTGAGAAACTGTCAAATATTGTCCGTAAGTACCCTACTTAGGACAAAGAAATGTACTCCATTGTGCAAGCCTGCCGCCAGTGGAGACATTACATTCTTGGGAAGGAGACAATCATCCACACTGATCATAAGCCACTATAGTTCATGCAGACACATGGAAAATTGCAGAATGACTGCCATCAAAAGAGGTCTACATACTTGCAACAATTCCATCTCAACATCAAGTATAAAACAAGAAGAACCAATCACGTCGTCGATTGCCTCAACAAACCGCCAGTCGTGGCACTCACCATGGTGCTAGACTCTTGCAACCATGAGACATATGGATGGCGTCAACTCTATGATACAGACCCTAACTTCGCAACCACCTACCAAATGTTGGGTGCAAATGTAGTTGTCGATAATTTCCATCTTCAGGATGGGTTGTTGTGTTGTCTAGGCCATATCTGTGTTCCATCAAGTGAGCGTGCGAAGATGATCTACGAAGCCCACTACATTTGGGTGGTAGGATGCTTCGTCATCGAAAATACAGTGGTGATGCTATAGAAACATTTCTACTACCTGAAACTTCGACAGGACGTCAGTAAGTATATCAAGTCATGCACTGTCTACGCTATTTCCAAACTGACCACTAAGAAATAGGGCCTATACAACCCTCTTCCTACTCCTGACAGGCCATGGGAATCCATCTCAATGGACTACATGTCGGACCTCCCGTCCACCAAGGGTGGAAATGACTGTGTTTTTGTGCTTGTTGATCACTTTTCTAAGATGGCAATTCTAGTTTCCTGCAAGAAGAGTGTCACAGCAAAGGTCATTGCCAAGCTCTTATTTGAATGAGTCTGGGTACATTTTGGAATCCCACAAACCATTTTCTCAGATTGAGATAGTCGATTTCTCAGCACATTCTGGTCGAGCCTCTGGTCACTGCTGGACACCAAGCTCACCAAATCCACAACATTCCACCCCCAGACAGATGACCAAACCGAGGTTGTAAATCGAATGATTGTGCATATCCTTTGCATGTATAATTCAAATCACCCTTGCACATGGGATGATAGCCTTCCCTATGTCCAACATAGCTACAATCGAGCCATGTATAGCTCAACTGGCCACATCCCCTTTCAGGTGGGCTTGGGATTCCAACCATTGGGTCCCATATATGTTGCACTTCCCCTTATAGTCACCTCGACCGACTCATCTCCTGCTCCAAATGAAGTTGACAAAGCCACCCGATTCATTGAGTGGATCCAACACATCTGCCAACAGGTTCAGGATATCCTACAGAAGTCCAATGACAAGTACAAACAATGCCATGATCAATATCGGGTTCCACATAAGTTTTAGGTGGGCGAAAAAGTTTGGTTTCACTTACAGAAAGAATGCCTTACAGGACCCCATTGGAAGATTCAACCTCTCTGTTATGGGTTGTACACTATCACCAAGGCCATGCATGATAATGATTTCGAGCTCAACATTCCACCTTTCCCTGGTTTGCATGCAGTGTTCAACGTGGATCTCCTTCGCCCTTATTTCCCACCATTATTGGACACCTCAGAAGTAACAGAACAATTGACACCAACAAATATCAACCATGACTGCATACAACAGGAAACCAATGATCATATTGTGGACACACAGATTAAGGGAACTCTACAATAAAGGATCTAACTTTATAGAGTCGTCAAAGCATGGTAGCTCCTGCACCAAGGTAAGTGGCTCAACGGGGCCAAATTCAACTGAAATTTTATCATCTGATGGGGGACCTCAACACATTGGAGACCATGGCTTCCTGAGGTGGGAGGATTGATCCATATGGATATCGGTGGCCACCCACCTTTTCCAACTGGCTCATAACAGTTTTCTGACAATTTTGGCAATTTACTATTTTTAGCAGTTTTAACTTCCATGGCCATTTTGAGGGCCTAAATGAAGGTTTTTTGGTATATATATTTTCAATGATAGATAAAGGAATAAATGAGCCCCCAAAATGAATCTCCTCGAAGATACCTTTCCAACGGGCTATCACATGCCTAAAACGGAGATCGTATGCAAAAGTTACGAACCCGAGAAGTTGATGTACTAGCTTACCCAAACGGGGCGCACATGACTTTTGGTGCTTCGTCTCCTAGGGTTAGGTTTTTGGATGTCTAGGGTTTTTGGCATTCTTGTCTATTTTAAAAAGGTCTTCAGAGCCTCATTGTAATCTTCTGCTTTCAAATGCACGCAACCGTCACATCTCTTCTCAGAGATAAGCCACCACCATTCTAGCAAGCTTGTTTCCAGTGCATTTTACAGTTTCATCTTATTTTGTTATTGAATAGAAAGCCAGTTTTACTGTATCTCTGTTATTTTGTGTTAAAAAGAGATAAAATATTCATTTTGTTATGCTCATAAAATATTCATTTTGTTCTGTATTCATTTCATTCTGCTCATAAAATATGGATCATTAGTTCTCTCGCGTATGCCTCCCCTATTCCTCTATGTGTGGTCTGGTGGGTTTTCCATCATTGGTCTATTCTTGGACATTTTCCTTAGGATTATTTTGATGTTTGTTAGACATAACCTTTGGTCATAAATATGAATTCGAAGGGGGAATCCAAGGGTTTCCTTCTACCAAATATTGAACTGAACCTTTCCTCTTCAAGTAATTAGATATGTGAGTAGTTATAATTATTTCAACCACCAACCCTAATCATCCATGGCTGGTCACGCGACTCCATGAAAAAATAAGTATGTTGACAAGTGTTTCATTCAAGTTTGCAAGTGTATGCTAGAATGTAGATGAATCTTCCTTTTTTCTTCATTGAAGCGTTTCCAATCCACCTCGCAAGTCCACCTCACCAATTTCACCTCACCAAATTCCACCTCACCAATTCCATATGGTGATATCATGGCTAGTACTCAAGGCATTCCCTCTCAATCATCTCTATGGTGTTTTCTATTAATCAATAACATAATTTCATGCTTCGTAATCACATTATATTAAGTCTTAGAATAATTACAATCATGGGGGAAAACATGGTGTTACATTCCCCTACCCCTTAAAGAAAAATTGTCCTTGGTTCTTAAAATACCACATATACAATTATACAGAAAACAAAAATGGGAAATTCCACTCCCATGGCTTTGTTATAGAAAAATTATACAAAGGGTAGATATCCTTCCCATTATTTGGGTTGATGCATAATATGTATTCTCAGCATATCCTCTAGCACTAGGTTTACTCTCTCGATATGACCATCTATTTTAGGACGGTAGGACATGCATTCCCAATCCTGTAAATAATATTTTCCAAAAGCTCGAAGTGAACTTAGCATCTCTACTCGAGATTATGGTCTTGAGTAGACCATTTTATCCAAAACTTTCCTTCATAAAACATCTACAACTTCTATAAATTTAAAACTAGATTTAATGGGAGTTAAGTGAGCTACTTTGCTCAACTTATCCACTACTACCATCATTGCATCATGTTTCCTAATTGTTTTTCGAAAACCAATATTAAAATCCATGGATATTTTCTCCCATTTCCATTCTGGAATCTGTAAATACTGTAATAGTCCTGTAGGGTTCTTGTGCTCAACTTTTACATGTTGATACTCTAAACACTTGACAATTTATTCAACAATGTCTTGCTTCATTCTTGGTCAATAATACAACTCTCTTACTGTTTTTACCATTTTATGGTAACCAGGATTACCTACATAAGGTCTCTTATTGAATTCATCCATGTTCAATTGCTCCATCTATGTTGAATTTGGCACATACAATTTGTTGTTGTACAATAGTAGTCCATCAGTTGTAAGTTGATACCCTTCATAATTTTTCTCTCTGGGTTCTTGTTGCAATCCCTCTCTTACCTAATTGAAAATTTTATTTCCTTGCAAGAGTTTTCTAATAATCTTCTTAATGTGAGACTCTCCTACACTTGTTGTTGCTAAGTGCGTGGTATTCATGTTTCGACTGAGTGCATCTGCCACTCTGTTTTCTTTCCCTTTTATGCTTTTTATACCAAAATCAAAATAAAAATAGCTAATCTGTGCCATCCACCTGGATTGTATAGAGTTAAACCTTGGATGGTCAAATAAACATTTAATCCAAAATTATGTCATCAAGACAAACCTCCTTCCAAACAAGTAATGTATCCACATATTCAATGCATGCACAATTGTTGTGAGCTCCAAATAATTGGTGACATGCCTTTTCTCATGTTCATTTAGCTTTCTTTATTCATAATTGATCACTTTTCCTTGCTGCATAATAAATCCACCAAGTCCTTCCTTGCAAGAATCAATACAAACCAATAAATCATTTTTAGTGTCTACAATATTCAAAACAGGGGCATTGGTCAAAATATGCTTAAGTACTGGAAGCTAGATTCACACTCTATTGACCATAAAAATGTCTTCCCCTTTCCCTATAATGATGTAATGGGAAATGACCAATATTGAAAAATACCTTTATAAATATTCTATAATACCCAACTAATCCCATCAAATACCTTACCTCTATCACATTCTAAGGGGTAGGCCAATCCATGATTTCCTTTATATTTTCAGGATCTATCGCTACTCCTTCTGCTAAGATGGTGTGGCCTAAATAATGGATTTATTTATGAAAGAAGTCACACTTAATGAACTTAGCATATAATTAGTGATCTCTCAACACTTGTAACACCATCTTGAGATGTTCTTCATGCTCTTCTCTAGTATTTGAATACACCAAAATATCATCAACAAACACCAAGACAAAATTATCCAAATACTTGTTGAGAACACTATTCATCAAGCACATGAATGTAGCTGGTGAATTGGTAAGTCCGAATGGAACTACCACAAACTCATTGTGCTCAATACTTGTTCTAAATGTTTTCTTGTATATTTCCTCGTCATTAATCCTGATTAAATCCACTCTGAGCATCGAAGGTGAATTTGATTAGTTCACTCTGACGACATTCTCCAACTGTCCTCATGAAATCTCAACCAACGGCCAAGATTTTCTTGGATGGATTTGACTGCATGGTAGTTAAGGGTTATACACCCTCCTCGAGACATACCTCACAAGATCTAATAGCTACCATCCGTCGTAATGTCTCCTAATAGATCAACGATCCTAGGACTATTTCATCATTGGACTCCCAAGTCGTAAAACACTTTTCTCAAGCCCCTTCTCTTCATGTCTTAGAGATTTGCAAAAATTCCCAAAAAATTTATTTGGTGTACTATGATACTTCTATATTACTGGACACTTAGTTGGGTGATGGACCCATTTATTACATATCTCATAGTATCCTCCGCCCGGTAATGGACTCGACCCTCCTGTCGCCAAATATTGTGCGACAGTTGGGCATTCGTCCTTGTGATGGCCTTCAGTCATACATTTTGTACACCAGACTTCTTCTCATTTCTCCTTTCCCTTTGTCATTTATTTCAGTTGAATTGTCAATGTAGCCAACTATGTTTGAAATTGTTCCATTCCTCCAATGTATCCCACCAGAAATGACTCTAGTTTCATCGCAATTTCTAATGCCTCAGGTTGCGATGCAACCTTCTACTGGATTAATGGTTTGTGAATGTGTGGTATAAGCCTTGCAATAAACCATTCTTGGTGCTTTTTATCTGGGATCTGGAAAGTTAATCTACCTATCATAACCTTAAATATATGGTTGTAAGCCCATATTGACTCTATTTGTACATGTTTGATCTCCTTCAGTTTTGTGATGTACTATGTCTCTGACTTTGTCTTCTTAAACTCCTTCGATGGTGATTTCTTAATCTCTGCCAAAGTCCTGGTGTTGGATGTATGGGTTGACTTGGGTTCTATCTTATTTCTCCAACAAAACCGTTTTCACCATCGGCCCTTCTAGTAAACTAGAAGGCTACACCACACGCAAAGTGCCCAATGCAGTCTCACCCAAGATGGCTTATGGGTGACTGCAGGACACATATATCTGCAGTCATGGAAGGGGTTGAGGATGTTCTTTTATTTTTTCTCCTACTATAAAATTCATTCTACCATAGTATCCATCTAATCTACTACTTTATCCATTAATAAGATCTATTTTTCATAATTATTCTAGTGCGCACTCTAAATAAAACCTAACAAATGCATTCATTAATCCCTTCGTTCATACATAAAAGAAACATAGTACACATAGAGACACCATTTTATCATCGTTCACCCCTGGGGCTACATCCACAAAGATCTTCTGCTTATTTCTTATTCATCAAAATATTTTTTTGCTCATTACATCATATGGTTTAAGAATAGTGAGGCTGAGCAACTTCACACCAAGCTCCACAACTTGCGACCTGACCCTCAATTAAATCTCAACTTTTCCTCCATCTTATTTTTGCAGCTCTCAACAAAATACACATTTCGGCGATAACCTGGGGCCCAACTACCAAGCGCTTCGGGACTTCGTGTTTCACATCTCTCGAGGGAAGTTCACTTATCCTCTCTGAAGTCTGATATGAGAACTCCCTCCAAGACCCAATCCACGTTCCACACTCTCCCTTCTATCCACGAGTACAATCAAATCGCGAGTTCACATCTCGGGTATTTGGATGTGAGTACACCTTGAATCTTCCGATCCCCGATCTTTTGATAGATTCAGATCAATGTTCGACGGTCTTTCATGATCCAATGGTCCTGATCTCCTCTCTCGCTAATCGGGATTTCGCGTTTCGTGACTTTCGAGGTTGGCTTACCTCTTTTTCCCCGATTCTCGATTTCTTGATATCTGCTTTCTAGATGAATGGTTTGGGTCCCTCCTTCGATCAATGAATGTGATCCTTCCATGAATTTGAACTTCGAGAGTTCTCATGAATCCTATCTCTGACTTTCTGAGTTGTGATTCAGTGAAACACTAATCTCTGGCAACGCATCCCTTCTCAATGGACGGCTAGGATCCTTTCGCAAACT